>JABASP010000099.1:0-83780 GCA_019776565.1 Sminthurinus signatus
TGAATTCCTTCACGGAGTGAAAATAATAGCTAAATACTAAAAATATATATATTTAATTCATAAAACTTTATGATTATGATGTATAACATCAATAATAGAGATATATTATAAGATGACTATGTAACATAGTTTTAGCCGTTCGTGATTTGCGATGAAAAACAGCTGAAACAAAAAAAATGCTGAATAAGCTGAATAAAACGAAAACTTGAAATTTTTGTGAAAAACCTAAAATTCCAGAGTCCACATTATAAAATGTGTGTATTATTCTTACAAAATATATTTTTCAGTTTTATTCTCATATGTGCACAGAACAAGATAAAACAATAATTTTATTGAGTATATCATCACATAATAATTCATAATATCATATGGATCATAACATTACACTATAAAAAGTGTTATTAATTGTATTTAAACCATAAAAATAATTGTAGAAAAATGTATCAAAAGGTCGAGAAATTGGGGTTTTTATAAGGATCAGAGAATATACCCGATACATACACCATACACACAAACTACTGTACACTCTTCGTATACAGTATGCACAACTTGTACGGGAAATTGCAAAAATCGAAAAATCCAAAGAAAATCTTTTTTGTGTAATGTGTAATTTCAAGAATAAAGTTAGTTAAATAAAACATGGTTTAATCATTGATTTTTTATACATTTGGGTAAGTCCTATTATTTATAAGATACTTGCATTATAAATTACATGTTGTTATTATTATATTATACTTAAAAAGTGCCCAAATAAACATAATCTTCGACATTCAACATTCAACACACCAACACATATTTATGTGTTGGTGTTAAAACGTATGTACGTATGTACATAAGTATATATATATATTATAGTACATCTCTGTTAACAATAGACAACAGTATAAGACCACTATTATTATTATTATTTTTTATGATTATGATATATTCCATAGTTTGATATTATACCAAATTAAACGTTCTATTAGCTTTACATGTTATTATACCTACATATATTTACATAACATTTAGATACTTTGGTGGCTATAGGTTGATATCACACACACTGAACATATTCATCTTTTTTTATGTGTGTGGGATGAAACCCCATAACAATGAATGTATAGTTAGTAGTTAGTTAGTCCACCTATATACTCTCTCAAAGACTACATATATTATTAGAAGAATAATATTACATTATATTATACGAATACGAGTTAGTCAACAAAGTAGTATATTATAGTGAGAAGGTGGTATATAATAGTCATTATTTTATATGTTATAGTGGAAGATTCTCGAGGTGGACACTGTAAATATAAACATCGACATTTGTTAAATTAAATTGAAAATTAATGTACAAAAACTCATCATCAATTATTGACTGTGGTGTCAAAAGATTCCTCATGAGTAAAAATATTAGTCTTTATAATTACATTTTGTAAATCGGTGTTTTTAGTGTGATACTTTCAAAGTTATAGGTATTGTTATAATTAGTGTGTGTATAGATTACATACTATTACTGACATAGTATTCTTCTTCTATTGTTTGTTTAGTGTGCCAGCATTTTGATATTATATTGATTAAAAAAATTAATCACAAAGTGTAATGTAGTTTTTATTTATAAGTACACCTGTGTGTAAGTTGATAACATGATATAAAATTGATTCTTTTTACTACACACTACACATGTAACTTCATAATTTAAGTTTTAATTCAAGACCTTCGTGTCACGTGTAAATATACTTAATTATTTATTCATGTATTCATAATTATTTTATAAGATTGTGGTATTACATATTCAATGTGTAATATTATGTTATTATTATATGTGTAGAACGGGGTGTAATATAGTTAATGGTGTAGTAATTCAATAATGTACAATGTACATGTTCTATATTTATAGTTGATTCAAATTATCTTATTCAACAATAGAGTAAACTTAATTTGTATTGTAATCTTTTGTTTTGTTTTTGTTCAATTTGCAGGTACTATCAATTATTATCAAAAAATTATCAAGAAATCATCAATATATCCAGACTGCAACCCTTTATTACTTGGATTTTTAAATGACTACTTACTGATTTTACAATGAATTTCCTATTGTCATCTTCAAATTGTGTTTTACGGACACAGGAAATTGTGTCCAAAATAGTGTGCAGTTTACAGTGTCTTATAAATTTTGATGAACCTGTCACGTAGGACCAAGATTTAATGACAAGAAAGGATACTATATATATACCACAGATTTGTATAGTACAGAAACTTACATTTTTCTACTCAACGTTTTTTCTTTAATAATGATTATATAATATAAATATATATTAGAACAATATATAATATATTCTATAGTGTGACGTTTTACGTTCTACAAATTGAATTAACAGAGATACTTTTCAAGACAATAGACAGTTTTGTGTGGGTGTGTTTTTGTTTATTTAAAAACTATTAAATAATAATAAGATTACTATCCTTTTTGGACAAGTTCTTTGGTGTTTATTTTTATATCAGCAACAGTATACATATACATATTATATGAATTGCTTTACAAGCAGTTAATAAAAAGAACATTCAGACGTTTTACTACTGCTAGTGCTACAAATATGAACATTTTCATCATCATCATGAATTTCAGGTAATTACCTTTTCTTTCTTTCTTTTTTTAAATTTGCTACATTTTAAAATTTTGTTAGTGGTTGTTCATAAAACAACAACACAAAACATCTTCATAACTGAATTTTTAAAAAATTCAATTACGACTGTAATCGTATTTCGTGTTTATTAGTGACTACGTTTGAACTATCATAAGGTGAACAAAAGAGGTGATTCATTATACATATTATGTATGTACAATACATTGAAGAAGCATAGTATAATTCGTTACCTGTTTGTCAAAAGCTTTTTAACAAATAATTAGGGCATGATAACAACTTGTAAACATGATAAACTACGACACTAAATTCCTATTATGTAATGTTGTAAAAATGTTTTACCGACTCTATTTATTTATAGTTTATCAATATGCATGTACTTATACATAGTTTTTTTTAGCACCCTCACTCATATTTATTTATGGGTTAACAAATAAGCATTCATGATAAAAAAGAAGCATGTAATAGATAAGGGGATTTAATATAACCGGTGTCAGAAATATAAATATAGTAGTGTACAAAGTATGAGTAAACTTTTGATTTTTGATACATAGTTTAGACATTACTTTTGAATGGAATTTCGATGAGACTACAAACCAAAATATTATTATTATTATTATTGATTGTTAACAAGATTATTTTAAAATGAGCTCATAGCTACATTTCTTGTCCACATGCCATCATAATATTTTACTATGATGCCGATTTTCAAGTCATGTAAAGATCTTTTGGGCTAAACATAAATTTATGTATATTATCTTTTACCTTTTTTTATATTATGTAGCATCATTTAAGTACTAGGTCATAGGTATTTTAATTAATATGATTATTTTACATGAACAGTGTATCTTTTCTGTATTTTAACTTTTTACACATATGGATATAAGTAGTTATAGTACAAAAAATAATAAACTCTATTGCAATAATATTATACATTTATTCGAGTTGAATATATTCACCAATAGTATTCAAGTGTCATAAATAAATGCGTAAGTAGTAAGTATATTATTTGTAGTTTATACATAGTACATAGTATATAAGTAGCAAATAATACCTATCAAAAAAATTAGCATTACTTATATTATTTTGAACCACCTTCTTCTTCTGTGTATTTTGTATGTCTTTATGTCTCGTGAGTAAAATTTACGTCCTGCAGTATGGTTTAAAGTTTTATGTGAATACATGGTACTGTACATGACATTCTTTTTAATGAATATGTGCATAATATTATAACTTTTCCTTGATTGTCACTTTGCTTAAACAACTATGGTTTTCCTGTCAAATGGATTTTTCTAAATGAGAGTGGTTTACATTTTATTGACCACACTACATACATGATGGTACATGGTACATCATCAAAAAAAAACAAAGTGTGTATGTTTTCTTGTATCCTTTGGCAATTTCTTTAACCAAATTGGGGAGATTTGAAGGCGTCAAAAAGAGCTGGTTGTCAATTATTAGAAATCACACACTACTACTAGACACTAACTAGATAAAGATACTTATATAGGAAAAAATGATAATATATATACACAGTACACACTTCACATGAAGGACCAAGAAAATATCTACAATAATATTATAATATATTATTATTACAAATCCTTTGTGTAAATACCGTTTGCCATCATACTTTTTTTTTCTCTCTCTCTTTCTCTTTGATGTACAGGTATCTACTGTTATGTTCCATAATATACATAGTATTTTCCATGTCATGTACTATTAATTATAATGGGTCATCATACCTATTACCTATCTATATAAATAGTATATTAAATATGGTTACAGCCTGTCTATGTTTTGTTTTTATAATACTGCTGCCAATATTTTTAAAAGTATCAAATACCAAAAGCACTATTGGATGCACTATAGGAGTACTTAGTTTTTTGTTTTTCTAGTACTGTACTTTTGGCTCTATTTTGATGTAGATAAATTATGCAGTTACGATGAACTCAAGCTGTCGAAATCTCTTCTGGAAACTTTTCCGGTTTGGAAAAGTTTCTCATGAAAATGTGTTCTTTACAGCTGTTGTTATATATTCGTCTTTGATAAAACTTGAAAAAAGGATTTAAATATAATCATCACAAGGGCTTGTAAGAATCATCTCAATGATAATAATTGTATAATATTATTATTACATTTGTTTCATTTTACCATCAATGTTAAGTATTATGGATAGGAAAAAGGTCAAAAGTCAGAAATCAATCGTTTCAGGAAGAGTTAAAAGTCAAGAACAAAACTTTAGTTGTATAATAAAATGATACATGCATAATGCATAATAGACATTCCTTGCTGTACGGGTAGGAAAAGTTATGCACATTTCAATGTGTGACGAAATTATTTAAGACTAGGAAGAAGAAGATGACGAAGAAGAAGAAGACAGGCGTTGGAATAAGGAAAAGACCTGAATTGAACCCAAAAGTTAAAGGCAGTGGAAAAAGATAGAGAGTGTGTGTTGTGTGGACCACATAAATTTTTACTGTTATTCATATGTACCGGAGTATTTTTAAACCGGGTAAAAAGCCTGTGTCGCTCTTTCTCTTCTATATATATATATTTTTCTATAGAGATTTTTTTTTTGCCTCTGTGCATATGTATAATGCATAGTGTATAGTAGCAGCCAAGGTTCCATCAACTAAAGCTCTAAACTAGAGTTCTGCTACGCTATACTAAATACTCAATACGGATACTGTACACTGTACATAAGATAAAAAAAAAGAAAGTTGAACAAGGAAAAACATGAAACGTGTTTTTCATCCATGACATCGGATGTTTTTTTTGTTGAAGAATTAGTAAATAGAAAAATCATGGCACTGTTACATTTTCTCTGAATACAACAGTATATCCAGTGTTATATTATTATGGTCCCAAGTTTTTTAAACAAACAAAGTTTTTGAGCTGTTTGTTTCCTTTTCATCTTCTTTTGGTAGTTTCAGTAGTTTTTGAGTCTACAGGTTTAAGATTATGTATTTGTGGTATTAGGATTTTATTTGGTTGGAGTATAAAATCTAATAATTACTAGTTACTAGTGTATAAGTAATATGGGATGAAATGTGTGAAAATGATTTTGTCATCACAATAAATACACCAATGCTAATTTTCCATCGATTCATATTAATTGTTTATTACCTATATGTATATACTTCGATGCCTATTTTGTGCATATTTCAAATATTTTATTCAAGTACAGTAGTCCAAGACAAAGATTAATATAATCTTGATGATTAAAAGCTATTAATTAATGAGAAATAAGCACACGTGTGCCCTTTCCTAGTGAATAGTAACAATTTTCAGTGGTGACCGTGGCGGCGCCAAATAATTTTACATTTTTGTACATTACGTAATGTGGTGTATTTATGCTTAACATACTACTTATATATAAAAGGAGGAAGGTACTGTATAGTAAATGCGACAAGCATGTAAATACGTTCTTCTTCATCTTCATCTTCATCTTGTTTTACATTTACATACTATACTAATTTCACCAAATAATCGCAAAGTAATTGTAAAGCTGTGACTAAAGCTTTATTCTCTAGGTCTAAACGTATATAGTAAATACTATGTCGTGCTTGCCAATTATCATCATGCATACCTACACCATTACTCGTTCCTTGTCTATTTCTTATATGTACATGAAGTATACATATATATAATATTGTACAGTTTAGAAAGATTCCATATTATGTATCTTTTAAAGGTTCATACAATGTATATATATACACACACTTTATATAAATTGAGTAAGAAAAAGAACAAGTTGTCTATATATTATAGTTGGAGTAAAACTCCAAAAAATCCAAATGTTGATTTCCTTTGTTAGACATTTGTTGGATATTTTTTTCTTTGTATGACTGTGATGGTTGTCTTTCTTCTGAAGAGCAGGATTTTTTTTATTATAGATAAATGTATTAGGATTTAGGATTGCATGGAATATAGTAGATGTGGAATAGATCTGGTTGGACACATGTTGTGTCTTTTTGCTCTTGTATGTGTGTGTGTGTGTAAAGTGTAAATACAGAGAGTCCTGTGTGTACATTATATGTATATGCAAAATACAAAGAGTGAACATTGTTGATGTGGACGAGAGATGAGGGTTAAAAACTAGAGCGTAGGTGTATTTGTATAATTTTTGCTTATAGTTCTTGTTCACTTGTGATTATATTCTGTATTCTGTAAGCAGTGTGTGTTCGTATAGTTGTTCGTAGAACACAGATCACAGGTGATGGTGATGGTGAATGGGTGTATGAAAATACAAGTATATAGGTAATAAAGGATAAAACATAGTATCTAGTATCTATACTGTCCAATATGATGTACTACCTATCTACCTACATGTAGGCATCATATTCATGAATAAATCGTTATAAATATAGAGAGCAATAAAGATACTGATGGATAATGCTAGAAGAGTTTCTTTCAAGAACACACACCATTTTATGAGGAAATACAACATACAACATGTGCTTACGGCAGTATACCTTCATCATCATCATTTTCTGTTTAACTGCTGATATAAGGCAATAGGTTCTACATTCTACATATTCCTACTTTTGAAAAATATATAAACACATCACATCATATAAGTATGTAGTATGTACGCATATACACAAGTAAGGACGATTGCAAAAAAAAAAACAAAACTTTAACTGGAAAAAGTACCATATGTATGCAGAATTGAGTATTGAGAATCTCTTGGGCATGATGCTGTTGGCTCAGCTGGTTTAAATTTTTTTTTTGTTTTGTTGAGAAAAAAAAATCAAAATTCGTATTCCGGGTTCTGTTGATGCTAGCCCTCTCTGTCGCTTTATCTCATGCAATCTCTGTTCTCTGTACGTACATGTATGTTACAGCCACTCTTCTTTCTCCGTCTTACCATCTCTTGGAAAACCCAGAAAATTTTACATGGTATATTATTCCTTTCTCGTGTGTGAGGACTGAGGACGTGCGGAGGATGGAGTATGGAGTATGTGAATCTCTATCTGTATATTTTTCTTTGTATGTCAGTAAAAAAACATGAAAATTTATCTTGTAAATACTGGGTCATTCAAAAATCCAGAACGCTTTGATAATAATTATTATTAGTCTACCATCTTCCACATTTTACGTATATACATATGTATATGTGTATTGTGACTTTTTGAAGTGCTTTTAAAAAGATGTAGTACTTACAATTATAATAAAGTTAATGATGGTAAATAAAATAATTATATTTACAGTACTAAAGTAATATAAAGTACATTGTACAAGAAAAAATGCGTGTTTAATATATATAATATAATTTATACAATACACAGCAAACTACAAAACATTTGGTTGGGATAAAACAGAAAAATTTGCTCTTTTGCTGTATAAAATGAGTACATGTTACATGCATAATATATTTGTGTAATAAAGTGTGTATATACATATTTTGGAAACATACTTGGATTACTGTCATCACACATTGTGTACTAGATGTATGATGTTTGATGCGAGATGACAGTTAAGTAGGACCGGATGGATTTGCTAGTTTTGCTACCACCGCCTTCATTTTTGTTTTTCCTTATGGTATACACTTGTGTGTCGGTTTGGAGTTTGTAGGTATAGTTTCACTTTGTCGTATTGTCATGCTTCATGTTGTTTTATTTCATTTCGTTTTGTTTGAGAACAACAACACATGTGTCTATAGTGTCTACCCTTATATTGATGTTATTTCTAGATTTTAGACATTGAATTTCCCCATTTCAGCAGATATTTGAAAACCTAATAGAAAACAACATGTGTATAACTTGTACAATTTACATTGTACAGATATACTATGAACAACAAACACATGCACTTGATCTGTGATCTGATTTTGAACTCTTGTTAAAGTACGCTAATCGGTAATCGCAGTAGTAAAATATTTTAAACATTGTATATTGTACGATGATGATATATTTTATTTGATGCATAAACATGGCAATGATGAGTTGGTGAACTTTTTCACATTGTGACACGTTATCCTATATAATAATAATAAAAATAATAATAATGATTATTCTTCTTATTATTTATGAAGTTTGGATTGTTACGCGTGTCATACAAACTACAAACTCCAAACACATTCTCTTCAATATATTATTATCATACTTTTTAAGGACAAAATCAAATAAATGTGTTCCATGTCATTCCATATGTCAAACATCAAACATCCAATATGTATACATACATCATACATGTAAGTATGTGACTTTCATCTTCTGTGTTGAGGGTGTTGTTCTTAATTCTTAATCCTATATGATTATTGCTTGGCCTTAATTCAAAGACGTCTGATCATGTCAACTGAAATAATATGTCAAAGTATAGACAACCATGAAATTTAAATCCTTAGAATTTAATATGTACTGTATCTAGTGTGGAGTATGGAGTTGTGAGGTAATAAATAACAATAAAAAGGAATAAAACTACTACACATAGATTTGACATATACACATTGCACATTGCACCTGTATTCATAAAATGTGTACAGGTGTTTGAATTTTCATGTAAATTGACTCCCTTTTTTTAAAAAAAAAATTAATATAAATGAAAATAACTCAGTTCTCCATGTTGAAACATTCTAAATTCTAATAAATACTCTGTAAAATTAAAAATGTTCAACCTTTCAAGTATTTCTTAAACCATGGAGAGCACTCTTTCTTCCATTGATATTATTACTATTATTATTACCATCGTATATTTATCAGTTATGTTTTTTGTTCAGATGACGCTGTTTTAAAAATGGAGTATAAAGTCGATGGTTTTTCTATTACTTGTACATTGCTCATAATATGTAAAAGATTGTGACTTTTAAAAGTAGAATCTAGAATCTCTCTCTTCATCGAAGTCTCATCTTTACAAATTAAAATAATTTGGAAATGATAGCCAAGTTTTATAACTTTCGTTCTCCATTTTATCTCCGTCTTTCTCATGCCCTGTCTCTCTTTCTCTGTACACTGTACACCTCACTACTTGCTACAAATAATATTTTTCGTATAGATAATATATAGTCCGTAGCCAAACCCAACCGAACCAAACCAGACTCAAAAATGTATGTATATGGTGCAATAAATTAGGACCAAGAAGGAAGTAATGCTCTGAAACTCTGACTGCAAGAGAAAAGTCAGAGAGAAAGAGAAAGAGATAGTGAGTGAGAGAGAGACTTGGTAGAACGTAAAGATTTGAATCAAGATTACAGATTAAAATCGGGCTGTACAGTAGTTGTAGTTTTTATATGGGAGTCTATATGGGATAGAAATATGTTTAGCTGTGCAGCTGATATGTAGACTAAAATAGACTTGAGAGATTTTTCTCTATTTGCTATTTCCTCTACACTCTACACGGTGTCCTGTCTATATGTTTAATGCTATTACTTAAAGTCTGTAGTCTGTACTGTCTTGATCATCTCCGTCTTTTTGTGCATAGTTTGGGTTTAGTTTTAGTTTAAGTTTAGGTTTCCTCCTACATATCCATGTCGCTTTGCGTAGTTGCTCTTGTCTCTATCCGTTATCCATTATATGTTATACATAGCTCCTTCTCATGTACATGTGTAGATATACGTAAAAGTTCCCGTGACATGCTTCTTCTTTATTTCTCGGTGATGTCTACATTTTCAACAGAAACACGTTTATGTACACAAATGCATTCATAATACCTACTATAGTGTATATTTTATAATGTATACTAAACATACTTGTACGTACTTTTGTAGACAAAAACAACTCCTGTTCAATTTCATTGAAAAGGAATTTTTTTCCCTCTTATGTATGTTATTTGCGAATATGGTGGATAGAGAATAGAGTACTATACTCGTCTCGCACCAACGTATTTTTAAAAAACTATACTAACTACTACTACTACTACTACTACTATACTATGTATATACTTTAGCCGAAAAAGTAATTTCCTACATAATTGGCATTTTCGAGACGTCTACTTTTTCTATTAGGTCATCAGAGGTCACCCGATGATTGGTTAAAGTTGATGATGAACTTTTTTCTTTTCTATTTTTTTTTGAGGAAAAGACAATCAAGGATCAATTTGTATTTTTTACTAGTTGACAGGTCACATGTGAGGTATTAGTGGAAGAAAACAAATTTTTTGTTCTCCATCTCTTTCACTCTCTTTTTCACTTCCTCCTCCTTTTAAATTTATTCTTATGTAATAGCAGTAGTATTGTGCACCTATCACACAACACACAGAACATGTGTAAAAGTTTATATTTGCATTTATACATGCATACAGAAAGAGTTCTGTAAAAGTTGTTTTTGTTAATGGTAAAGTAACTGACGATGATGATGATGAAGACGACGTCGACAGAGAGAGAGAGAGAGAGAGAGAGAGTGAAGAGTATGTAGTATATAGAATACATAGAACTGTTGGTGAAGATTTCAAAAGATGCCAACTCGAATGATGTTATGTTGCATTAGTCACCTCCTCCTACACTCTCAGCTCTCAGCTCATCTCCTCTTGTTCTCATGGAGGTTCTCTCAGTTTTCTCTTCATCTGTCGTGGCTTACTTTACACTTTACAGGTTAAATATCTAATCGCAAGGTCCGTTGTCACCGTAGCCGTAGAGTCAGCAAATGTTATGTATTAGCATATTATGTATTATACACAATATGAAATGTGAACGACATACTTACTTTGAGGTAAAATTCCAATCATGAGGATGTACTGTAAAAAGTAGTTAAAAGTTAAAATGCAATCTTAATACTCTATCCGTATGAAAATAAAACATGTGTAGAAGCTATATTATGCTGTAATAAATTATCTTTGTGATAAATTTCTAACGTTCATTGGTTGATAAAATGCATGAGGATTGAGAATCGAGGATAGAGGATTTGTTTTTATATTTTGTACACACATGTGTATCATGTATTTACGTCCCTATTTGCGAGTGTATCACATAGAACGTAGAATGTAGAGTATAAAAAATCGAGAAATTAAGGAAGTTACATTTTGCTTTTATAAATAAGTATCTGTATAATGTTTAATACTTGTATGGATTGTACATTGTACAGTACAGAGTACATAGTATACTTGTCCTGTGGAATGAGGAGGAGCTTCAATATGGAATTACAACCGGCGTGTGTGCATACTTTTAGTGGCATAATGTCGTCTTTCGAGAGAAATGTTGGTTTTCCTTCGTACGTGTTTACATGTGGGATATGGGAGATGGGAGATAGCCGAAAAAATCGGATGGTACACACGGGTATGGCAAGGAAGCATGGTACATTCCTTTAGCCTACACCATGCAATTTCTCACTGACTATATTACTTATACTTACTTTGATCTGATCTCATATTATTAGGTATATGTGTAATGTGTAGATTGTAGATATATTAGACATATCACTGGTAAGAGAGAAGGAGAGGAAAATTCTTAATTCTCTTCTCCATATTACATGTAAATTTTTATCAGGAGTGTGCATGTGTGTGTATCGGGTATCGGATCAGTATCACTATTGTATGTGATAACAAAAAATGTAACTAGTACAGAATAGAAGAATATCTGATACGGAATACAGATAAAAAAAACTTGAATATGGTTTTTACTTGAGTAAAAAGTAAATTTTATTTGAGATTGATTTGGAATGTGACATTTTTTTTTCCATTTAGCAATAATTATTTACAACTTAGTCATTTCAGCTAAAAGTTAAAGAGCAAAATGAAATTTAATATTATTTGTTCAATGATTCACAAAGTACATATTGTAGGTATTTTAAGGGAATAATGGTTTTTCAATATGTGCTACGTACCTACAACCTACAATAATGTTATTTGTTATTTTAGTTTCCATTTAAAAGGAAAAACTATGTTTCCTATCTCATGCACAGTTAACATAATTTGAATTCATAATTCTTCATTCATTCATTCATTCTTCATGAATCATCATGATGAATAATCAATCATATGGGATGTGTGTATATACAAAAAGAGGCTTGTGTTTTTGTTGGTATAATGATCTAGTGTCAAGTATGATTGCATGTTCCTGAGTTGTAAAAGAAGAGCAACAGGCCGAAAGACATTAGTATTTTGGAATGTTTTCCATTTCCATGATGAAGGACTCGGAGTTTCTCCTGTTGCGTCTTGCTTCTTCGTGTAGCAAGATTGAGTACGTAGTACATGTTACATACATGTACTTTGTAGCACCAAGCATCATACGACATGTACACGTAGATGGTGTATATTTTATGTATGTATATATATGTGTATGTGTGATGTGTGTGCAGTAGTAAAAGTTTGCCATTAGAAATTGCAGCTTCTTTTTCTCTGTACTCTGTACATTATTCTATGGGACTAGCTGGAATTCACTTGCTTTAGACTGAAGGTTTTACGCGATTTTGCTCATACTCACTCGCTCGTTACTCGTTACTCGCTCTTTCCCAGAGAGAGAGAGAGAGAGAGAGAGAGTTGTACATATGTATGTATATAAAATTGCTGGTACGTGTTTGTCTTTTCTAGTTCCCCGGCTCTGCCCGGTTTAACTTTCATTTTGAGAATCATTTTTATTTACCGGGCTACAACGAATGTGAGCGAGAAGGAGAGAAAGAGAGAGAGAGAGAGAGTCAGGAACAAAAGCTTGTGTTAGTCGGATTTGCAAAAAAACATGACTATATACCATACTATTTGAATGCAAGAAACTATAGAAAGTAAAAAAAAAAGTAACCGAGTACACAAGGGAAGATGGGTAGGAAAGACGAAGGAAAAGTAGTAACTAGTTCTCAGTAGTAGACAACATGGCATTGGCGATCAGATCATCATTCCTCGACGCTCTCGTCGGCATCGGCACCAATTCACATTTTTTCCTGGCTCCCGTTCTACTTTAAGTTCTATCCATCTATCTATCTATCTGTTTACATCTATATATATCTAATACTATCATCTATCAATACACTATTAATTTCAAGAACGTCATATTGACTAAAAACTAAAACTGTAGAAATATATTACATGTGGATGGTGTGCTCAGTTATAAATGTGTGTAAATACATATACACTTGCTCCATATTTTTTAGTGTGACCGATCAAAATTTGTTTTTCGTATTTTGTACTTTTTTTTCCAAAGTGTGTGGTTGTAAATATTGTTAATTGTTATCAAGTGGCAAAATGATTAGTGATCTGTCATCTGTCTTGGCTTGTTGTAGTGGAAGAAAATTATATTAAATTTGACTTTTCTCAGGAAAAATTAATTAAACAGGGGAGATATTATAATGTGAATTTGTGTTTACCATTTTTACAATCCAATTCAATTCAATATGTAATACACTGCCAATTAATAATTAATAGAGCGTATCACTGTCAATCAACTGAATAATTTACCTGAAATGGAATAATGATTGTTAAAATAATTCCCATGTCCTTGTCGTACTTGTCATCGTCAGAATCATCATCATTGTTATTATTTCCAGTGGTTTCTTACACATTTTAAAAAGCAAGAAAATAACAACATGTGGTTTACATGTTGTGGATTTACCAACAACTTTATCTATAATATGTTATTATTACTGTGTAGAGTGAGAGTGTTACAAAAAAAATAATTAATTAGTCTCCATGTTGTTGGTATAATGGATTCCGGAAGTGGTTGTTCTGGAAATCAATATTACTACCACTGCCATCACAATACGTTCCTTTTTAATAGTGGTGACTCTTTGACGGGATCTTTCTTTGAACTCTTGTTATTCCACATAAATGATTTAATCATAATAATAATAATAATTATTATTATTGTACTAGTAGTATTAGTATTATCATTCATATGGCGGCTGTGCTACTATAAAAATGTTATTGTGAATAGTGAATATAATTACAATTATAATTTAATTACCAATGAGAATAATGATAAAAAACTATGTCCAGTAATGACACATTCATCATCATCATCATCATCATTGTATTTTCCAAACATATTTGAGTCCGTGTTATTGTTTATGTTTGTTATAACTCTTTATTATTTATTGATTAGTATTATTGTTGTTGTATTTCCCAGTGTATGGAATCTTCCAATTGTTGTTAATAAAATAAGCTCAATTACATGTTATTCAAACCAGTTGAAATTATTTTTGGTATTACTGTTAATTAATTACAACAAAAACAACAACAACGACGACTACAAAAATAAAAACAAAATTAACACAAGTAATAAAGAAGGGACAGCCATTAATATTGTTTTTCAAAAATATAATAATAATAATTCCATATTTACCTAAGTACCTTGAAGATATTTTTTGTTTTTTTGTTTTTCGTTATGACTTTGATGAATTCTAGTATTCAAAGAAACAAATATAATGATAAAACTTGTGTACTAAGTAATAATAATAATAATAAACAGTCAGTGAGTTTCTTATGAGTGAGATAAAGCTACAATTTACAAGCAAATAGTGGACCAATATCCAAAAATAAACATGCCTTTATCATTCAATACAATTTAATGTAAAATATAATATAACATAAAGAACCTAGTGAGCTTTTGTTTACAAGACAAGTAAAAGTGTTTTAAAAAAACATAAATAATAATTGAGAAACATTTTTCCATATTAAAAAGGATTAAGTGAAAAGATTTTCTCCAAAGGTGAAAATAAAAATAAAACTACATAAACTACAAAAAAATAATATTGGATTACCAATACCTACGACAATAGTGTATTATATAGGCATTATCATGAGCCATGCCGGTCAGCACAGTTGTGAGCAGCTTTCCATTCGTCAATTGTGTTGTTGAGCAGCTTTGTTCTCGATTGCCGTCATCACTATCATCTGTATCATCACCCTCATCTGTATCATCATTTTCCATATCATCATCATCTCCATCAACTTTTGTTATTCCCGGAAATGTGAACTTGAATGTGAATAGTAACAATATCAATATTATTAATAATAATAATAACAATACAAACGGAAATCTAAATGTGATTTCATCGACAACACCCACCCCAATATCAGTGATTCCAATTTCAATTGTAGAGAAGAGTAATGTGATTGGTGGTGTAATTAAAAAATCTAATTCTTCTACTCATCGAGCTCGTCGGGATCGTGGGAACGAAGAAGAAGACGAACCACCAAGAAAAAAAACTAATGTAGTGACTCTTACAGAAAATGGACAAATTACAAATACTAACGGAGCCGGATCATTCTTAGTAAATAATAATAATATCAGCAACAATAAAAATACTTTTCCAAACAATACCAGCAGTAGTAGTAGTAGTAGCAGTGGTAATAGTAATAATAATAATACTAGTAATGGTAAAGTTGTGAATAATAATAGTAACAAAAAAGGTTCATTATCACCATCTAGTACTACTACAACTACTACTATTTCAACAATAGTTCCAAAGCTTGAATTAAAAATTCCAACAAAGATTGAAGAAGAAGAAGCGGATTGTGACCCTGACAATTGTCAATGTGGTAGTTGTGAAACGGACTCATTGTTTGGAGATTATGATAATAATTTTGTGAGTAGTTCGGACAATCATACCGGAAATACTTCTGACACCGAAGAGGATTGGAATCAAAACGACAACGACCAGGATAACGACGATAACGACAGTTCAAGTACTTGTACTAATGATGAAGAGGATGACCCACCTAGTGAGAGACGAGATGTTATTCCATGTATACATTGCCAAGGTGATGATGATGAAAGATTGAATGGAGTGGAGTAGTGTGGAGTGTGATATATTGATATATTATAATCCTCCCCATAACATATATCATAATACTTATTATTCTACCTTTCCCTTTGTATATATTATGTATTATACGCATATAATGTAATGTTTTTTTTATGTCTGTCTGTGTCCTGTGTATATTTATATTATATACAGTTTACATATACACTTGAGAGTTTTAAAAGAGAAAAACATGAATAGGATTTGTTATTGTTCTAAACTCACTATATTATGTATGTATAATAACAATAATAATATGTATGATGAAAGTTTGTGTTTGTGACTTTGTGTGAGTGATGTAGTAATGTGTTGATGAGTAAAGGACGTATTGAGCTCCAAGGTATGGAATAGAAATGGCATATGACATGGTAGAGAGAAAGAATGAAAAAGGAGCAAAAACGCAAATTTGAAAGAAATAGTATAATGTTGGTAATAGTATAGTGATGTGATGGTAGTATCAGTAGTAGTAGTAGTAGTAGTAGTAGTAGAGAAGGGCAGGAATAGTAGTAATGGTGGAATATTTTCGTGTTAATAGGACAATGGAGAGAGAGAAGGAAATACTTTGGAAGATTAGGATAAAAACGAAGGAGCCATGCCAATATCTTTCCATTCTTTATATTATCATCATGAATATACAATATAATCTTCTTTTGCTTCTTCTCGTATTATTCTTCTTCTCCTTCTTTTTCTCCTCATTCACATCCACATTCGCATTCTCATACCTTTAGGCTTTAGACGCTTGTCTCTTATTATATATATTGTTGATGTTATGGAGAAAGAAAGGAAGGAGGAAAAAAAAACAGGAGTTACGTTCTCATGTGGTTGGTTTCTTTCTATCCATCTATTTGACTTGTTGTTTTTCTCTTCCTACTCTTGGTAAAATATGCCAGGTCTAGAATCTAGAATGAGTTTGAGAGCGAGAAAGAAAGAAAGAAAGAAAGAGGAAGAAGAAGATGAAATGGCATGACGATCACTCTACTGCCTTTTTGCTCATCTCTATCTGTCTCTCACTCTCTGTCTCTCTCTCTGTCTCTCTCTATCTTCATTCTATAAACCTGCAAAAATTCACAAGAAAATAACTAAGGTTTTAAGTACACGGAATACGTACATCGTACATTCTATATTCATGTGTAAAAATGTCTATACAGTTGTATAATATATTATGTATAATAGTACACATTGGAGTAGTAAAGAAGGTGGAGTTTTAGTTTATCTAGTGTCGAGTCCTTCTTCTTCATCGTTTCTGTCTGTCTTCTCATTCTTGAAAAAAAAGTCATAGTCTTGTTTTTAGAATTTGGTCGAAGGCCAGGCTGCTTTCGTATTATTTCGCGTGTGTAATCTATGTCTTCCTTATAAATATATTGTACACATATCATCATGTATATTGTATATAGATAATATTAAATTTGTAAAAGTTGTAAGCTAAAAGCTGTTAAAAGTTAAACCTGTATAACTGTAGAGTAAAGGAAAAGTATGGTATGTGTTATGTGTAAAGTGTATAGCTTTACTGTACAAACAACGGATGTAGATCTTTTTTAGATGATGATTAGATATACATGTGGATAATATTGATATATCATTTTGTAAAATGTATCTATGTATATCCATGTACCATGTATATTGTACATATACAATCTACAATCTACAGGTTTAAAATATTGGGAATTGAGAATCACCAGATAATTATAAAGAATAATAATAATAACAAGTAACTATACGACCTATGTATTATGTATACTTAATACCGAATTTGAAACACTAGGGAAAGGAGATTAACTGACAGTATATGAATGACTTTTTAAAATATTTTACACTCAATTCTCAATTCGTATATATATTCGTTGGTGGTAGCTTGAAATTAGCCAGGTTTAGCGATTAACAAATACAAATACAATAATATATTATTACGACGACATGTGAGTGTGTATAGTGTACAGTATTCACAAGGCTGGTGAAAATATTGAATGCTATTATGTCAGGGAAAAACAGGGATGTACTGTGTACTGTGCATAGCAAGAAAAGAAAACAGAACAATTTCACAAAACATACCTTCAAGTTTCAAATACTGTTTTCAATTTGGCATAATACATAATACATACACTGATGAATCATTGTCAAATACGTGAATTACAAGTAGAACAAGGAAAATCAATTGTATTTACTATACACATCATCATCCCCTCCAATATATATTTTTTTCTAGAAGAAATGCACATGAACATAATATATTTCTTATTTATGTAAAAAAGTTGGGAGTTGAGAGTTTAGCATATAAAAACACTTGTTGCTTAGCCATATGAAATAAGACGGCAAGGATTTATCATTATTATAGATATATTATTTCCAATTTTTACGTTGACTGCTGATTGTACATATAATATGAATTGTTTTACTAAACTACTTTTCTTAATGTTGTAATTTGTTGTACATTGTACATGGCCAACTAAAACAAATACGTCTTACTGTTCATAATAATATATTAGACCTAAGTCCTAAGTATACTTGAAATTATTTTCGGTTTTGTTTGTCGACAAAAAACACGAAACATGGATAACTTATCTCTAGCAGACTTATCTCATGTTTATATAATATCTTGTCTCGACTTTATTTCGTCTGTAGTACAGATATCTATGTTGGTGAACGTGGGTACAATGTATAATGTTTACATTTTTACATTTTCTTTGTCGTCATGAATTCTTTCAGTAAGGACGGTGCATATACAATATACAGAGTTTAGAGTATAGATAATATTTTACAGTATACTTTTATGTTTATTTGTGATTTCACCAGATGAAAAAGAATGGATGGAAAATTATTCAATTCCATGTACAAGTACATATTACATATTATATCTGTATATTTTTATTTATGTATATAAACATGCAAAAAAAAAGATTTGAGCTTCAAAGAAAATTCGGAGATGAAATAGTGATAGAGATTATTACACATAGTATTGGTATTTCTACGCATTTACTCTGTGTCGTTGTCAGCAGAGTAGTTACTTACGTATTTTCACAAGTAAATGATATTATACTCTATAAATAAATATATACACATTAGTAATGAATCCATACGAACTGAAAGTAAAAGATGTGATAAAGTATAAGGTATGTTATCAATGCATACAAAGTTAATAAATATGCATATATGTGTATTAAAAGAAAACGTGAAAAGTTTGTAGAAAAAACCATGAAAGTGTGTGTGTGTGTACTATTGCTAAGTGTGCAAAGAGTTTATGTGTGGGAGTTAATAGTATAAGAATGTTGAATAATAACAGTCATAAAATAAATGTAAAACATATTATGTATGAAAAATATGTCTGAGCAACTTATCATTTCAACAATCATAATAGATAATATACACACAAAATACAGATGTACTAATATTACTAATAAAAAAGAGTAAGAGGGAATATTATAGTTTGTATGTAGAAATTATTGATAGTTTATTACATGATTACATGCTACATGAATTAAATAAGGAGTAATAATAATATTATATATTATATATTTTTACAAAGTTATGCAGCATATAAATACAAAATGGATTTTATATTTTATATCATATGTAATCATTTTATATATTTTTATTTTATAATTTGATTGTTTTACATAGGTGGAATCGATCATTCAGTAGATCACTTGATTTGGCCAATTCGTCTGGATATTGATTTGATTGAAACTCTCTTTCAACTTTGTCCGGATTTCTTCGAGGATTTTGACGAGGTGGAGATGGATTTAGCAGAATCTATGGATTTATCTACTACTATTGACCCAAATCAATTACAATCACCACAGAATCAAGACATTTTGTCAACTCCATCATCTTCGTCATCATCAACAAATGTAATAAACGAATCCAACTTTTCATCACAACCTTCACCTCCAAACGTCCAAGTTGATGATTCACCATTACAACCAAGCATGGATCGAAATAAAGAATGTGAGTTAAATTTCCAAAAAAATTTATAATTAAAATTATACATACTCAATACCTATATATACATATAAATATGTAAAACTATCCGCATGTGCATAAATCATAAATACTTTCTTTCTTTCTTTTTATTTTACCTTCACCATATGTCATGTCTTTCTTTTTTTTTACAATGTTTTCATTTCATTTTGTCTTTTTTAAATCCTATATAGCTCTAAAAGTGAAGCTTTTGCTTCGACGACCAATGACACAATTGGTTGAACAAGGTATTTTACCACCTCCGAAAACGCCTGGTGCATTTGCAGGTCAAAGAGTCAGACTTGAACGTGCAAGAATGGGGGACTTACTTAAAGTAAAAATACAACAAAGACCTGCTCGTCAAGAGTTGGTTCGTCAACACATTTTAGAAGGTTAGTAGAAATAATTCCTTAATTAACTAATATTATTATTATTATGAGGAAAAACTAATGATTATTAATTATTATTGATATGGAGCATAATATTCAATCAATGAACTTGTTTATTAATATTTTGTCTATTTTGTAAATTTACAAATGTAGAAGAGCATCGTGTAGCTCCATCATTAGCAGAAAAACAAAGAATGTTAAAACGAGCCAGATTAGCAGACTCTTTAAATGACCATCTAATTCATCGTCCGGGACCATTAGAATTGGTTCAAAAGAATATTCTACATGCACCTGATGCTCAAATGGAACAAGCCATTAAGGAAGGTGTTGTTGAATTTAAACCAACTTCTGAGGGTCATACACCAGGTCCTCATGTACCAAACATTTATTTATGTGGAGAGGATGAGTCAAGTTCAGATTTATCATCACCAGCCGGAACACCTGATCATTCTACAGCAGATCAATCAATTTCACAAAATTCTGCAGATTCCTCATCAAGTACTAGTATTAATACTCCTGCCAGTAATAATAATAGTAGTATTAGTAGTACAATACCAGTTCATGTTAATAATCTATTACTACAAAAGAAGGAAGAAGAAGTTCAACAAATATCATCAACTGCCCTAATAATTCCCTCATCACCCTCATTAGGATCTACAACATCAACATTATCACCAATTTCCATTGTTGCAACCCCTCCCCCACCTCCACCCCCATTACCAACTAATTTATTGACTTCTACATTATCCTCTTCCAATAGTAGTACTAGTAGTACTCCGATTTTAGGTAGATTACAAATTCATTTACAAAATATTCAAGCTGCTGCTGCTGCAAATAGTAATAATAATAATAATTGTAGTAATTCCTTCCCTGGTACTACAACAATTCCAGTTACAAGTGCACAATTAAGTCAATTAGTTGCTTCTGGATTTTCTATTGGTACTTCTCATCAACAACAACTACATACTACTAATAATAATCATGGTTCACCAGCAACCTTTAATCAACAGCAACAACAACAACATTCATCTACTTCCAAAAGTAGAAGCTCAAAGAAAAGTGGGAAAACTAAAAGTCAACCCAAAGCCAGAACTATCAAATTCCATGAATATAAGGGTCCACCAAATTCCCAAAAAGGTGGAAGTCAATCAAGTCAACAACAACAAGTTGAAAGTTCTTATGAATTATTACTTCAACAACAACAACTCTTCCTTCAATGGCAATTAGAATATAGAACAAGATATCCACAAATTTTATTACCTGCTGTATCAAAACCATCCTCTTCTTTAAATTCATTGAATGATCAATCATCAACTACAGCCAAATTAACTATAAACAGCAATAATAATATTAATAATAATAGTAATAATAATAATACTGGTAGTAGCAATAGTAGTAATAATAATACGACGGCTACTGTACTACCTGTGACATTTCAAACGGCCCCAAAACCACTTTTAGCTCCTGTACTATCACCTGGAACAATTTCCTTTACTTCACAAACTCCATCTTCATTATTAAATACTAATATTCCAATCACAACGGCAACAATCAATTCATTACAATCAGCAATTAATAAACCTCAACCAATTGCTCCTGCTCCTATTCCATTATCAACGGCGTCTACAACATCCGCTACTACGACTATAACAATACCGGTACAAAATCCAATTCCGATGCAAGTTTCTGTGACTGAAATTAAACCTAAATTACAACCAATTCAAATACATAGTAGTAATAATCATCCAATGGAAGGTAAAAACAACAACAGCATGAATAATAATAGTATTATTAGTACTACTACTAGTACCACTACACCGACGACCATTATAACCAGTAATTGCAATAATAATAATCCAATTACGAATTCTCCTAATAATACAATTATTATAAGTAATAATCCAATACATAACAGTGCAAATTTAAATAGCAGTAATAGTAATAGTAGTAGCAGTAATAATAAAATAAGAATAAATGATTGGAAAGTAAATGATTTAAAGAAAGAATTAAGAGCCAAAGGGTTACCAGTGAGTGGTTCCAAACCACAATTAGTTGAAAGATTAAGACAAGCAGAATCAAATGTACAGGATGAAGCAGTCTCAACTACAACTCCACCTCATAGTAAATCTGGAAATGAAGATATACCATCAAATAATAATAATAACAATAAAAATAGTAATAAATTATTACATTCATCTTCATCAATACTAATCAAGACTGAAATGGATGAAAGTTCTTCTTCTAGTGATCCAATGGATATTAGTGAGGGTGACGTCGGAACAAATAATAATAGTAGTAACAACAGTTGTAATAATGATAGTCAAAACAGTAATAATAATCATAATAATAATACGACTGGAATGGGAATTAAACAGATTATTAGTAAAAAATTAGGTATTTTACCGAATAATAATAATAATAACAACAATAGTAATAATTCATCAACGTCTTCTCCATTTATTACTACATCCCAAGTTTGTGAAAATGTCATGAAAATTAATTTGAGCCTTATAGGAAGTGGTAATAATAATAATAATAATAGTAATAACAGTAGTACCAATAATCAAATAAATAGCAACAATGTCCATAATATTGATGTCAATAAAAAAGTAGTGGATGAAAAATTAATTCGAGAACAACAAAAACAAATTGAACAATTACAACAAGCTTTGAAAAATTCACAACTCCAATTACACCAAATGAAATCACAGACACAACAAGTAAGGACTTACTGATTTTTATTCATTTTACTATAACATAAAACATGAAATCTATGAAACATTGTTTATATATTATATATTTTTTGATGCCAAAAATTAAACTTATTTTTTCGTCTTGTTTTCTAAGGTTGGTAGTGGTGGTGGTCAAAAGCATCGTCTTGCTCTTCAACAACATTTACAACAAAAAATGCAACAACAAGCACTTGTTGTAAGTTAACATGATACCTTATACATGTATTGTACACATAAATTGAAAATGTCGTGTTAAAATTAATCAATTTTATTAATAATAATTATTGTATATATATTATTTTTTACCATCAAAATTTTCAGGCACAGCTGCAAAAATTAATCCAAATGCAAGCTCTTGTTGTAAGTATTTTATACCTTTTTTGTTTTTATTACGTAGTTTATACTCCGTTTTTAATATTATTTGATTTCTATATTTCATCCTTAAATTGAATCATTTAATAACATGTATATAAAACACTTATAGGTTCCATCATCAGGAAATACACAAAATCAACCTTCAAACACTCCAACTCAACAACAACACCAACAACAACAATCAGTACAGAACAACAAAGAACAACAACAATCTCAAAGTATTACAGTAGTAGCTACAAATGTTGATAGTTCCGTACAACAACAACAACAACCACAACAAAATATAACTCCGGCAACAATAACGAGTAATATTCAACAGCAACAACAACAACAGGTGCAGAAAATTCCATTTACAATTGTAAAGTTGGCACCAATTCCAACAACCAAAATTCCTTCTCCAGCACAACAATCCCAACAAAATCAAAATGATGCACAAATAATCATTTCACAAGCACCAACAGTTGTGACATCATTTGCATATCCACAAAATCCATTCCAGGTTAATTTTCAAGTTATTATTATTATAAAATTGTTATAAAATTTATTCCAGAAGTTTAAATACCCAACGTCATGTGTATATATATTATGGTTATTCATATTATATATTTAATTAAATTTTTATATAGGTGAATACTGGAGCTCAAGTTGCAGTTGAAAATAGAGACGATAATTCGAAATGGGTGTCTACTCCGTCTACTACTACTACTACCACAAATACTACTAGTACTACTCCTTCTACTACTTTGGATGTCAATAACACAGATAGTATGGATCATTCTTGGTTGCTCAAAAGTAATAATTGTACAAAAAATAAATAAATATGATAAAGTATAATTTATTATTATCGTAACTTTTTACAGTGCACTGATAATATTTTTTACATTTTTTTAAAATAAAAAATAAATATTTACTTTTGTTTTCCTTTTGTAGTAAATGAAGTTCCATCTACGGATAATAATGATACTGAAATTCCAAAAGATATGCAAGATTTATTGGTACCGTATGACTCGTCTTCTAATATTGATAAACAACAAGAAGGACAAGTGAAAGAAAATGAGTCTTCTTCTACAAAGGGTAGCAAGGAAAATTTCAAGAGTCAAATGGTTGATGATGTACTGGAAATACTAATTAGAAATGGAGGTAAAATTGATACAAAAGTTTTTGTTTTAATTTATTTTGTTTCTTCTTTCCTTTTATATAACTTATGAGGATTATACCAAATTGTAAATGTATTTTATATTTATATTCTAGAATTACCACCAGGTGCTGCATCTGCACCCCTTCCACCACCATTCCCTCCACCAACATTTGCAGTACGTCTACCGACTCATGGCAATTTGAATGTGGATAATAGACAATTTCCAAAGGTAAAATAGTTTGTTTCACATAAATTATGTATTTATGCTTTTTTTTTCATTATCAAATTTTCTCCTACTATTAAATAAAACCACACCAACTGACTATTTTTTTTAATATTATGATTTATTTATTTTTTTTAGATTCGACCAACACTTCAAACATCAATGGGATTTAATCGAAATTCAAACAGTTCACAATTTCTTCCAATCATTACTCAATCTAATAATACAAACAATACTAGTGGCAGTAATACTAATTTATCTGGTCTAGTTTCGATTCAATCACCAAGTACTCCATCAATTTTGGACATTTTACAAGAGTCATCCTCCTCCTCATCATCATCTCCATCATCCTCAATATCTTCATCATTGACCAATAATAGTCATAATAATAATAGTAAAATAACCATTCCGAAAAGTTCCAATTTTTATTTTGGTCAAAATAATAAAGAACCTTTATCTAAGGAAGCAGAGGATATTTTGAAAATAAGTAAAGACTTGTCAAATTTTGGAAGAGAGCATGCAGAACAAGCAGCAGCTCAAAATAGATTGTTGAATAGTAATAATTTAAATAAATTCCAATCACAAGCTGCCATGAATCAAGATACACATCTTATAAATAATGTCGTTGATCATGATGATGATGACAGTAATTCTTTATCCTTATTACTGGGTGAAGTTGAAAAGGATTTACATTTAGTTGATGATATGGATGTTGTTGAAAATTCTACTTCTGATCATCATAATCATCATCACCATAACCATCAACATCATTTTAATAGTAACAATCTTACTACTACTACTGCTACAACTAATAATAATAATAATAGCAACAACAATGGTGAAAAGACTCATCAGGATTCATCGTCTGTATCAAAAATGAATCTTCCTGTTCCCATGTCTATTGATGGAAATCTACATTCTCATAATCAGAATCAGAATCAAAATGCTGAACAACAACGTAAAAATGATGAACATAATGATTTTCTTGATGAACTTGGATTATTCCATTCTGATTTAGATGTACCAATGGAAATGGATTATTCTGATTGGTTAGAAAACCTTTTACCAAATAATAATGCACAACACAATCATACTAATTCTAGTGATAATTTACAACAAAATCAGCATCCTAATCAACATCATCACCACCAACAACAAAACCATCTTCAACATCATCATCAGCAACAACAACAACAACATGATTCACAAATGCATCAACATTTACAACTACAAAATAATGATGGGCAAAATTTTCATCATCAATCACAACAACAACAACAGCAAAATCCTCATCAGCCACAACAACAACATCATGGTGGTTCCTCTGAGAATAATATGTCCGTCAATTTTATAAATAATAATAATGGAATGAATAATGAGAATTGCAATAACTTTTTTGATGTATCGTCAATGGATTTTTGTGGAACCATGGTTAATAATGATAACAATAGTTCAAATCAAAATCAATCCTCATTACGAGATCCACTGTTATCATCAACTAGATCCGTTGATATCTTTGCAACAACCAACGTCCCCATACATAATAATTCAATGATTAGTGGATTTGGAAATCTTGATCATTCAATTGATCATTCATTAAAAGGACATAATGTTGGTCCAATGAGTCCTATGAGTGATAATAATGAGTCTCTTTTATGGGATTTTGTGTAAGTTTTTTTTTTTGAAGTATTTTATGAATAATTATAATTATTATTAGTGATTCTTTAAACTTGTTATAATACAGCGCATCATATATTATTATCATATTATACCGGTTATACTATACTATGAATTTTATTTTAGTTCTATAATAATATATTATATAGATATTATGTGGTACTTTTAGTATATGCCATGTAAAGAAAAAATATAAATATATATACATATGCTGTACACTGCATATTTACTCAGAATAGTCTCTAGTATTCATTCTTTAGTACATAATATGTATTATATTATATACTTTTATGCTTATATATTATATCGTAATTTGAAATAACTATTATTATTATTCATCAGTGCTAGTTAAATCATTGTGTTATATGTTATATTATTATATCATACATTTTTATTATTATACTTTATAGTTTTTACTGTTTTCAACTATACAATTTAGTGATGAAAGATGGAAGATGTATTATAATAATCTTTACTGATAAATACAATATTCACGGTAAAAAAAATGACCAAATAGTCGTAAAACTTGCAATATTATAATAATGTACTATTTGTATTTATATAGGACTCTATAATATATATTATGTTTTTATGTTGCCGTTGTTGCCCGTCAAAAAATACATAAAATATTATGCTTTATGTCTTATATCTTATTGTTAGTGTAGAAACTAGAAACGTATTAGAATTCCCCATAAATACTAACCATATTATTTACACCAACTACTCAAAAACGTATTTGGAACGAGTAAATTTTTAGAAAAAAAAGGTTGTGGTTATATATAATATATTATGTAGACTATTATGTCAGCCGCATTATAATGAGCTACCATATATGTATAAAAAAAATCCATTATAATAATAAATACGCGTACTAGATACTATATTATACGCCTTTTATAATACGATTCTGAATAATTATATAGTACCTTTAAAAAAAATCAAACATAGTGATGCTATAAAAAATATACATTATGCTTCTTCGGGCGAAATTCTAACGAGCATTTTTACCAGATAGTTAATTTAAGCATAACTACTACTCTACTACTTATATTGAATATTGAATAACAATAAAAGATAGAGGTGTTAATAATTTTCCTTTTCTAATGATGATGAATACTAATAATCATTGTATATGCATAGTAATTATTCTTCTAGGTGTATATGAAAGAAAAGTACCAAGATGTATATAAATATATAAATAAACTGACTGAATACTTACTTAATCAATCCTAAAACATTATTTCTCCCACCAATTAAAATGGTAATAATATATAGTAGGTCCTATTTACGTTGTTATTAAAAAAAACTAATTTTCAAAAAAATCAACATGAAAAAAAGAAGAATATAATAATTCTTAAATTCTTTTGTAGTGTATGATAAATGATAATATTCTAAAATTATTACAAAATGTGTTGTTTGTTTTGTCTCAAAAATCCATCTTCAAACTGATCACGACATTAGTAGTATTTTTTATGAAAGATAAAACGTTTTTATGTTATAAAATTTCATTAAAATATAATCAGTGAATACTCTACATTCGACATTCGGCATAAAATATGACATTGTGGTGATCAGCTTGAAATGGCTTTTACATATATATATATATATATATATATATATTATGTTACTACATGTATTCTTTCGCAAAATGATTTATAAAAGTCATCAACGCTTAAAATATGTATATATTGTATCCATTTATTATTGTTTATTACATGAAAGTATCAACGACTTTAGAATCCAGAATTGTTATACTATTATTATTATTATGCATGCAAAACCAAACATATATTTGTAGTGATATGGAGGAAAAAGCGTAAAAATAGAGTGTAATTTGTGTACGTATAATGTATAGGTTTCGTATTGCTGATGCTACATATAATAAGAAATTATAGATATTGATATATCGATCTACTTAAATATGTGTGTGTAGATAATACACAATTTATTATGTATATAAGTAATATGTTATTTGCTAGCAAATTTTGCCTTCCGAAAATATATTATAATAGATATATATAAAAAACAGAAGGAAACTTTAAGATTTTGCATAATAACTTGTATTCTTATTCTTATACAAATAGATAATAGATAATACGTCATAATTTACTGTAATCTTGCCAACGTTTTAATGAAGTAATTTTAATAAGATTAATACAGCCTGCAGCCTATATATTATTATCTGAGTAATTTATTAACAAAAAATTTGGAAATTATTACATAAAAAAATGTACTGTACACAATAATAATAATAATAATACTATATTAGATACACACTTTATATGGTTGCAATTTTGTCACTACTTAATTTTACTTTTTATGAGAAAAAAAGCGTGTGTGCGTGTGGAGTCAAATGTAGAAACAGAAAGGGGGAGAGAGTATAGAGAGTGGAATGAAAAGAAAACGAGATGCAAATAAATAAATAATAGCGATAATACTATATTATGGACAAGGTAATGAAAAAGAATGAAATTTATGTACCTTTTATGTAACATTGGCTATTGGCTAGCGATCGACTCAACTCAAATGAATAAAAATATTATTATTGAATGCTTGGAAAGAAAGGCATTTTTGAAAAAAAACTTGTGTAAAATAATTTTCCTGTCTCTCTTACTCAATTTTTTCAGCATCCATATAGTTGCATATTAACAATGTTATTATTACTATTATTATTATTATCAAAACTTGACTTTATTAAATTTGGTTCTTGATTCTTGAGTCTTGAGTCACATGAACCAACAAAACTTGATAAAGTAGTTCTCATCTGTAAAAGATATTGTAATATCCTACTTTCCTCATCCTCAAGTGCACACTTGAAAAAAGATGAATACTTTTTTCGTCCACGATGAACTATATACTGTATATATTGTATATGAAAGAAGAGAAAGAGTTTTTGCCTTTTCCTCCATTTTTCCATATCCAAACTTTGGATATTGGTTCATTTCCTGGAACAAAGTTTTGAGCAAGTTGTAGCCAAAAGGGCAAAGTTAATAAAAGTTTGTTAGTCAAGTATTTTTGCGAAAATGTATTACATATTACATATATTTGCAAACCGGATTGTTGTATCTATATCAAAAAAAGTCCTCTTTAGTCTTTACTCTTTAGTTTTCTGACCTAGAAACTAGAGTTGTAGATTCTAGAATCTAGAATCTAGAACAAGACAAAGAATGAAGTAGAATGTAGAATGTATGTATAATTTTTTTAGCCAAATCTTTAGTGTGCATGAGAGATACAAGATATATTATACAGTATACAATATACAGTATACAGCCAACAAAATAGTTTTGCAATACCTTACAACATTCTTTTTACTTTTTCCCCTTAACAAAAGTGGGAGTCCTTTTTTTGTAAGTGGATTCATAGTTCGTAAGGTACAAATTACTTGGTATTTCCTCTCTTTCAATCCCACTTATTTTGTTTGTGTATTTTGTATTTATTTTTTTATTTATTTATTCTGCTCCTTTTTCTCCAGAGTACAGCTTTGGCCATGAGACCATGATGTTGATGAGGATATATAAGAGCTCAGGGACTCACAAAAGAGAAATAGTGAAACTAATCGTGATTACCTACCTACTTTTCTCTGTACTCTGTACACTGTACACAAAAGTAAAACAAGCAGAACGGAACGACCAGAGTAAAACGGATTTCAATTTTCAATGAGATGAATCTTCTTCTTCTTCTTCTTTATCTTCGTCTTCTCCTCTTTTTCACAAGGGAACGTGAAAGGGAAAACAAACATGTGAAAACGGAGAAAACACATGTGGGTGAAGAGTGAAGAGTGAAAATGAAGCCCCAGGAGAATTAAAACTAGCCAGCTTCTTTTTTCTACGCTCCATCCCTTTTATATTTTATACCTACATGTATTTATTCTATCTCGAATCTCAAATAGTGAATAATGATATTATTTGTTTATTTGATTCAAGTCTTTCATCATTGGTCAATAGTCAATAGAAAATAGGAAATTCCGTTTTCCCTTTGAAATGGAAATACATATACAGCAAACAGTGTTTATAAACAGCGAATTTTAAAGTTTAAAGCATTTACTACCTACTTAATACTTACATTTTACTGTTAATTCCAGATGGTTTCCAATTTCAAATGATGCATACGACATACGACAAAGGAATTATATTAAAAATTAAACTGTGTTTTTCTGATTTTGTAGGGGGAAATGAAATGCGTGTAAAGTGTAAAGTAAAAAGTAAGTAAACAACATATTTGTAATTTGTAAAACATATTTTTGTGAGGTGGGAAATGTGAGAAAAATAAAAGGTGTTGACGACACGTATGGGGAAAATTTTTCTTTCTTTTCCTATTCTTCTCTTCAACTAGATAGTGTAGAGTATAGACTATAGACACTAGACATAGATCGTACATATTTTGTATTTTGTAGACAAACTACTAAATTCTAAATATTTTGTTAGGTTGGGTAAGTCAAAGAGAAGAACTTGGAGGAGTTGTGGTTGCAAGTTACAACGGTGTAATGTGGTAAAAGGTAAAGCTTGTTTAATATGAGTAAGAGGTACATGAAAGGATTTTGCAGTCACTAAACACCGTTTGAGTTTTGTGTTTTGAGTTTTGAGACTTGAGAGAGAGAGTGACATGACAAGGTACATTTATCAACCAGCTTCTCATTTATTCATCCGTTTCACTTTCACCACCTCCACTTTACACTTTACTTTCTGTACACTGTACAGTGTACACTGTTCAATTTTACAATGAGCGAGTACTAACAACTAACTGTACAGTACTTTTACAGTACACTGTAATAAAAACTTCACCTGTGCCATACATAATACATAATATATTACCTCTTGCAAGTTAAAAGTACAAACTACCGTATACCACACGCACATGACACTCTTGACATTGAATCATTGAATCATCCAAAATTCAAATCCTCAATCAAAGTACAGAGTAAAAATATTATACAAAACTCATTCTCATCGTGGATACATTTTAAACGAAAAATTGAAAAGCCCATTGATAAAAAAAGTAATTTCATCACCCTGTGAAAACGCGAATTCGTCGCTTATATAGATAAAATTATAAATTATATAATAATATTATATCCACAATATCCTCTAACCTTTATTAAGATGACAGGGGAATTTTTTTTTCAATTTACATAGCTTCACCACAACGTGGAACGGGAGATGGGAAGAGTCAGGAATTTAGTGTAGAATTTATAGAATACACAAAACACAAAGTAAAGTGTAATAAAATAGCAAATAGCTTCAGTTTCATTCCTCCTCATTCTTCTGCTTCTTCTTCTTTTCCTTTGATCTTTTCCACGAATACGAAATACGAAGGAATACTTTTACAAGTATTTACGGTGCCATTCTATATTCTATAGGAAACCAAAACCAAAACAATTTCAGCAAGTTCATATACATAATGTCAATATCAATGTTCTGCATTCTATATTCTACATGTAGTATTTATGTAACCTATTTATTTTGTATGGTGTCTCATGTCTTGTGTGTTTTGTATTTTCTCAAAAAATTAAGCACGAGGAACAAAACATGATGAATGATGAAATTTGAAATTGCACTTGCAGGCGTACAATTTCTCTCGTCATTTTGACTCAGAAGTCGAGAGAAATGAGAAAGAAATGATAAAAAAAGGAGTTTTGCACATTTTTTGATTCTTTCACTGATTTTTCGATTTTCGATTCTCGATTTATGTACCTTTTATTTTTTTTTATTCTTTCATCCATTCGCATTCTATTAAATGTTAAACCCTAACACATATATCTATTATCTATCAGCTATCAACTATTAATAATATATTGAACTGCAGATTAACCCGATTGTGATTTTGATTTGGATTGGAATTGAAGGAGTTCAAAGTTATATGATGAGAACAAGGACGATGAGAAGGATCCTGATGATGTTAGAATGGGGCAGAGTGGATTTATGAGGATTTCTTTTATTTTAACCTTTACCTTTTTATTTCATCTCGTTTAGTTTTTACTGAATCTATCCATCTACTATTTATACATCTACAGTCCACAGTCCACAGCCTAGAGAAAAAAACAGAGGGAAATCGGAGAAAGTAAAAGACGAAGAGGAAGAAGAAGAAGAAAATAAAGACGCTCAAAGGAGATGGAGAGAATAAGGACTCAAACAGAAACAGAAGTACGGAGAACATATACAGAGAAAAAAAATCCGAGGAAATCCATAAGTACTAAAGAGAAAGTACAGAAAGTATAGAAAGTAGAAAGTAGGAAAGTAAAAGAGTGAAAGTGAAAAAAGCCAATCCGATTTATTTGTGATTTGGATTTGGATGACCCTTTCGATTTCTTTCTTCTTCTTCTCCTCTTCTCCTTTTACCTTTTACTTTTTATCCTGTGAATTTCGGCCAAGGGAAAAAAGAAAGAAAGAAAGGCCATGTAATTTCAACCCTAATCCAATAGTCAAGTAAAAGTGTAGTGATGTAGTGATTCATTCGACGCTTGACTTGACTTGGCCTGGTCTGGTCTGGCTTGGCTTGGCTTTCTTTGTTCTCCTAACCCATTTGTACTACTGACTATTGACTATACTGGTGCTAGTGCTATTTCTATGGCTTGTGACTTTTGATACAACTAGATTTTCCCCTTCTTTTTTCGTTCCAGTGTCAATATAGAGTATTGAGCATTGAGGCACCCAAAAAGCCAAAAAGCCAACCTAAAATGTTCATTTCCCATTGAACCTAAAATCTGGATCTGGAATACAGAACGAAATGGTCAAAAGTCAGAAATATATTATCAAAGCCTTTAACGGGTCTTCAGTCTTCACGCAATTATATTACACAAGTGTACCATTGGCTGTGGATGTGTAATATAGATGCTGAAAATAAGATTTATGGAAGACAAGCCCCGATATTTATTACGTAATGGACCGGACTTTAGCTGTAGTCATCAATAGAGTGGCCATTGGACTGTGGATTCTGGATTCTGGACTCCGAATTGGATGTTGGAACTCGGAATCAAGAAACTTTCTCTTTTTCACATAAAAACAATCAACTTGAATCCCAGAGTCGAAAATCATCGACAGTCACCACCAGCAGCAGCAGCCAGCAAATATTTTTCATTTTAAACGTTGAAATGAAAATTCCCCCGTCATAATTCATCCCAACTCTTTTTTTAACAAAACGTTCGTGATTGACATGACACCTAACGGTTAACGGTAAATGGTAAAAAAAACAGAAAGTGGCCGGTTTTGATTTACTTGCAATAAAGTTTTGAAAAATATCATGAAAATCTACTGCCAAAATCTCTCATCTTAGTAAAAAAAAAAAGATAAACAAATAATGAAAAAAGATGACGAATGAAAAAAAGCTTTAAACTCTATAATATAAAAGAACATGAAATTTTCATCAGTCCAAAATCCAAAATACAATCACCAAAGTTTATAATTTATAAATGAATTAATAATAGAAATTATAGAATTCTATAGAATTCTATAATATTCTAATAATAGAATTGTTAAAGGAAGAAATGACTTTTCTTTTTCTTGTAACTTGTAACTTGTACCATTGGATTTTTGATTAAATTGGGGTTATTGTTCCTCTAATATTTCTTTGTGTCTTTTGTCATTTTTTTCATCCTTTTCAATCTACAAAGTACAAAGTACGAAGTACGAGCATTCTGCATTGACAATAGTCAGTTGTCAATAGTCAAGAGACAAGAGTGTAGCAACTTTTGTAAATATTATGCAATGTAACTTGCAAAAGACAAAAGACGAAGAAATAAAATGTAGACAATAGGAAATGCATGTACATTGTACATTTAGGAGGTAGATCGTAACATTTAACTTTTCCAATCTCCAACAAGAGCTTCAACTCTAGAGCTTCCACAGTCCACAGTATGCAATAGCAAATGGCAATCTCGTACAAAATGATGAATTTGAGCGTTTTTGGCACGCGGCCAAAACTCCGTGAACACTGAAGAGTGAAGAGTGAACAGAGTTCACAAATTTTCTGACTTTTGTCTTTTGTAGTCATCATCATCGTCATCGTCAAAAGGACGGGCGGAAAGAGGAGAAGGAATGAAGAAAAAAAGAGAAAAGACTTAAGAAAGGAAGAGGCGGGACGAGCACAAAAAAGTTTCCTCCACCAGTTTATAAGATGAGAAACAATTTTCCTTTTGTCTTTTGTTCTTCTCACGCTGAAGCGAAACGATGCGAGATGTGTGATGTTTTTCTCGTGTAGATCTAGATTATATACTCTACAGATTCTTTGTAGTACACTTGTACACTTTTTACTTTGTACAGAATCGTATCTCGAGCTCGCAAAAATACACACAATTACATATTAAACGCCTTACACTGTTCAGTGTTCACTTTACACATGCTTTTTTTTACTGATATCTGCAGACTGTATAATATAAAATATCACATACATATTTAATCTGTAATATTATTTGTGTACGTAGAATGTAGAATGTAGAACGTAGATAAATCCAAAATCTATGATCCAAAGATTTAGATTCAGATTTCATTTGGAAATCTTCTGACTTTGCATTTCCATTCCCATTTCCATTTTACATCCAGAATCCAGGATTTCAACTTTCAACGTCCAGGATCCAGGATTTTCCTCTTGCTTCTCTCTATTTTTGGAAGGAATCAAATGGAATCGAATCTGATTCAGATTTAAACTCACAAATGTTCGAGTCGATGTCCAATGTACAGTGTACAGTAAAACATGCCGAATTTAGAATGTAGGACGTAGAAAAAAAATAAAAGGGGAAAAAAAAATTGGCTGGATTCGAAGAAAATGAAAATGAAACACCCACCTACGACAATCTAAAGTCTAAAATGTCGACATAAAACACAGTTGTGAAGCATATGAATTGGCTCCAGTCTCCAGTCTCCAGTTTACATGCTAAATTCTAGAATCTAGAATCTCGAGTAACGAGAAAGAAAAAAAAGGGGAGAAACCAAACAAGTTTCTTGGTTTTACTTTTTACTTCTCCAGTCTCCAGTCTCTAGATTTCAACTAAAAAGAATGAAAGGTTGCCTTTTCCTTGGAAAGTGAAATGGAAAGATGCTGCTGTTGCTGATGTTGTCACTGTAAAGGCTAAACCAAGGATTTTCTTGCTCTCTCCAGAATCCAGAATCCAGAATTTGTAGCTTTTGAATATATTGGTACTCGCACTCGCATTTCTTTTCTTTCTTGCTTCATTTCTTTTCATGTACCATAGAGATACACATGTACGTGTGATTTGCCTTTTACTTTTTGGATTTTGAATTTTGGACCTTGGTTTTTTTACATTTTGAATTTATGCAAGCATTCACTTTTTTTACTCGCTATTTCGTCCGTTCGTTTTTCATTCATACTCAATACTCATGTTTTCAAGATCAGTCAACTAGCGGCAGCAGTCACTCACATATCACATGCAAATCTAAATCCAAATCCAAATCACACAGTGCACAGCAAAAGTATCTAAATATAAATCTACAGTCCGTAGTCAACAAAATTGCGTATATAGTCAATCGCCAATAGTCAACTTTCTTTCTAGATTCTAGATTCTAGAATAAATAGCTTTAAAAAAATGTAAAAGAGAAAAACAAAATTGTTTCTTTTTCTTTCACTCTCGTTTCTCGTTTCATTTCATTTCATGTCTTTATACAATTTTCCTTTTCACTGACTTATCGAATATCGAATATCAAAGTTGTGATGAAATGACTTGCATTCCCCACATTTATTTTACGCTGTTCTGTTCAGAGTTTAGAATTGAAAAGTAACAGGAGAAAACCCGGTTGAAAATGGAAAAATGAGACAAAAGGAAATTTTGAATTTTCAAAGCATCTGAAATTCGAATTCGAATTTAGAATCATTCCAACTCCAATTCAAATTCAAATCCAAATAAAATAAAAGAAACTCTTACTCAATACTCAATACTCAATGCACAAGAAATAAAAGAAACCATCTCTTGAATCTGGATTTTCATCTTGAATGCACCTTCAATTTTCAACTAACAAGGTAACGAAAAAAGAGGGAGTGAGTGTGGAATTTTGAATTGTAAATACAGCGTAGAAAAAAAAATCCTTAGATAAAATAAGAGAGGAAACGTAAATTGTACAGAGTAAAGAGTAACGAGGACGAGTAAAAAGAGAAAGTGAAATGTTCAACATTTTTTCATTATTCGTTATTCGTTGTAAAATTTGCACAACAATTCTGGATGTGGCTGTGGATATTCTTTTATCTTTATCTTTATCGTCATCTAAAATATACAGATATTTCTTGAAACATTTGAGATTTAAGATTTCTATATTCAGGATTCAATATTCAATACTCATGAAATCCAAAGAAAAAGTATACTTATATATTATATATATTTTGACAGGATTAAACTAGAAACTAGAAATAAAATGTAAATAAAAAAACCGGGATGCAAATGACATGATTTTTACTGAAAACAAAGGTGAAAGAAAGTGCAGTAAATCCAGGTGAATGCAACGACTATATATTTCAATGTTCAATTGACTCTTTTCTCTTTTCTGTTTTTGACTTGAGCATTGAACATTGAACATTGAATATGAAATACTGACTTTTGACTTTGAGTCTCGAGTCTCGAGTGTCACAAAAAAAGACGATATTATTTTATATTTTAGCTCTCGTAGCTCGCAGTTCGTATGTCGTAGTTTGTAAAAAAGGGAAGAGGAGAACCGTTTCATTTTTCTTCGAGTGAAACCAAAGCTTTCACCGTTTACCATTTACCGCTTACAGTTTACACAACACCCTTACAATAACGATAACAAGAGGAAGAGGAAGAAGATGGGAGAAAGTGAAATCTAAAGAGAGAGAGAGAGAAAAGGCGAAGGATGTGAAAAAGTCAAGAATCATGGCCAAACTTTTTTTTCTTTCTTGCTTTCTCCTTCCCTTGAATTTTCTTGAATTTTCTGCATTCTGATTCTGTCTGAATGTCGGCAGTTGGCAGTCGAGAATCGAGAATCGAGAGTTGTGCTGTTTTCATGTTTCTATTTCTATTTCTTGTACACTGTACATTGTACATTTTACCCATACGACGAATTCGGATTCGGAACGGCCTCGAAAATGGTAAATTGTCGTCAATAACTCTCACATATGTACAATGTGATGCTAATGTAGACTGTAGACTCTAGACTGTGGCACACATTACATATTACATATTAGTCCTATAATGTGGAATGCACCGTAGACACAAGATACAAAAAACAAAATACTATTAGATTCGCATACATTTTTTCTTGCCTACTTTACATTTTCAATTTTGCAGTAAAATATTTTTTATTTATTCCAAATTCAAATGTTGAATGACACGGAGACACTAGAAACTAGACTCTAGAAAGTAGACTCTAGAAAATAGAAAGTAGACAGTCGACAGACAGACAGATAGATAAAATATAAAAATAAAATAGAGAATGTAGAATGAAGAAAGAAGAAAGGGAAAATGAAACCAAGAAAAATCCTCCCTTGTTTGTCTTGCTTTTCTACCGTCTCCCCTTTGCCTTTCATATCAAGTTGTTCTTGTTCTTGTTCTTCTACTTTATTTATACTTTGTACTTTATACTTTGTACACTGTAGAATGTAGAGTGGATAGGATGGGAGATGGAATTGAAAGGAGTAAAGTAGAATATAAAATATAATGTTTTGTATTGTGCATTTTGTACTGTGTATTGTGTACAATATTCATTTATTACGACGGAATGAATCATTCCAAATGATAGTAAAAGTTTGCGAGGGAGAAAACAACACAAGTACACAAAACACAAAAGAACGAAAGAAAGAAAAAAAGTAGGAGAAGAAGAAGAAGAAGGAGACTCACGTGCATTTACATTTACATATAGTTCGGCTCTGTTCCAGTTCCACTTTCAGTTCCAGCTTCAGTTCCAGTTTCAGTTCTACTGGAACGGAGAAAGTTGAAACAAGAAGAACAAGAAGAAGAAAAAGAAGGAGATGAAACCAAAAAGTAGAGCGAGAAGAATGAAAATCCATGAACTGGGAAACAATTTTCCACTTTCCACTCCCATGCTGATCATGTTCAATGTTCATGCTCATGTTCATGTTCATGATGTGCTCTCCACTCTCCACTCTCCCCTCTCAAGTCTCCACAGTACGAAGTTCTATAGTACGAAATCTCCAGAGTCTGGACATTTTACGAATCCACATGAAGAAAATAGTATACACTATATATGAAAATGTACATGTGTGGAGGACTCAGGACTTTGGATTTTGGATTAGAAAGCGGGAGAATGGACCACATAAAATAAACAGTGCATTTAAATGTATCTTTGTTCAGTGTTCAGACAGAACCAAAACATTTACATGACCATGACCATGGCTACATTTAAAATACAAAATACATGCACAATCCAGAATCCACTTGAGAGTTGAGGGCGAAAAGGGATAAACGGAGTAAAGTAAAGTAAAACTGAATCATACATTTTTACAGTCAGTTTCAGTTACAGTTTTTACTTGTGCAGAAAATCCACGTCCATTCTTGATTCTTGGCAAAAATGAAACCAAGTGGGATTCAAAAAGAGTAATAGTAACAGTAATAATAATAATAATAATAGTAATAATGATAGAGTTCTAGTAGTAATTCTAGTGGTGGCTGCTGTTGCTGTGTACTGTATACATTTTCAATTTTACATTGCACACTGTTCGCACAAACGGATACGGATATTTGCTGTTCAGAAGGGAAACATTGTCTTTTATGTCAAATGTAATAGTTTGGATTTGGACTTGGATTTTGGATCCTCCACACTGGAAAATATCTGTAGTTGCGGTTCTCATTCCTATCCACAACCCAAAATCCACAATCCACAGCCGTATTTATCCAACCTCCTTTTTACTTTTACTCTTTACTCTTTTTTTGCGTGGAAAAACATCGGTCGTTTGGACGAGAACCAGAAAAGAACAGAGCAGAATGGAATGGACTCGACATATGAAAAAAAAAGAAACAAGGCCACTGTGAACTAAGGACCGAGAACAGAGAACAGAGAATGAGAATCTCCAATCTAGAATCTCATCTCAAGTACTCTTCAAAACCAAAAGAACACATAATAAAAACTCACATGAATAACCTCCTTTGGTTTGGTTTGGACTGGACTGGACTTTGGTCACTTGGATTTTGGATTTGTATTTGGACTTGTCAGTTTCATACTAGCTTCTGTTTTTGCCACATTTTCTCCTTTTTGTGTTTCAGTTGGCCCGTTGAGTTTCCTACTGAATTGTATTGTGCAGGGCTTTCTGTAAGAATCTGTATGAATTGAAAATCGAGTATCAAGAATCGAGCATCGAGCATCGAACGACGAGTGATGAAAGATGAAAGATGAAAGGGAACAAAATCAGAACAAAATAAAAAACAAAAGCTTCATTAATTTAATTAATTATACAGATTTTACAGATATTAAATCCAACTTTACAAATTTCCATTCCAATTTTCCACCTTTTAACTTTTAAAGCTTCCTGTTTAATGTTTTATGCTTATGTAATCTCATGTCAAATGAAAAGGTTATGAAATTTGAAATTCAATCGAGAGCTAGAGCGAATAAAAGTGTTCATTTTGACAGGTGAGATTTGAGATGAGAATTGTACTAGAAATTCAAGCATTCAAAGAACAGGAACAAGAAGAAGAAGAAGCGCAGGGAAATGTCACAACAACTTTTGAAATTTAAATAAGAGTGCATAATGTTGTATTTTGTAGTTTATATCATACTTTATATTATGGGATTGATGAAACTTGGGAGTACGGAATAAACATGATACTTGACAGATGACAGATAAATGTAAATGGCAAATGGAAACACTTGTGATTTTACACTGTCAACTCTCGAGTCTCAAATCTAAAATCTCAACAAATGACACTCACGACTTCTTAAAGTATACAAAGATGCAAATGCAAATGCTAATATGATAACAGTCACATCACCATTCACCATTTAACATTTACTTGTTCCTTGAGTAAATGGGAAATGTGAATTATTCCTTATTTATTGTGTTCATGTTTTGTGCCGTGAGGAAATGGCGTAGAAAATCAAAACCAAAATACAAAATACATTTTAGACCTTAGAGATGAGTGAAAATTGTGAAAGCCCTCTTGCATCTTCAATCTTCACCCTTCAAATGCAAATTTAAATGTTGAAAATTTCCGTTTTAAAATGTTCATGTAAATTCAAATATGAATGTGAACACTGAACACTGCACAGGTTTTTGAATCCTCGAGCTCCATGTTAAATGTACAACGTAAAAGAGGTAATAGCTAATAAAGCCGAAGTGTATCTATTATCTATTATGTATTACATATGTAATTTTATGGAGGTTTCTCAACACATCTAAAATTGAACATTGAACATTTAGCACATCAACCACATTTTTATTCTGACATTCTGACATTCTGATTCCTGGACAATTTACAAGTTACAATTTCATGTTTGGAATTGTAGAAACATAATACATAATACACCATTTTTTTGCACGATGGAAAATGGAAAACCAGTACAGGAAAAAAAGTTGTATTTTGTATTTCCCTTTGAAATGTGGATTTTCTATTCAATATTCAATTGAATGACTCGTGTATCGTGTTCCGTGTTCAGTGTTCCTGGTTGCAAGTTGATGGTGTATGGTAAAAAATGTACATTAAAAATTGTGCAGGGAGCAGAGAGTAGCGTTTCTACTTGTACAAGGACAGAGCGTACATAGAAATGTAGAGCGAGTTTGTGCAAGTCAAAGCCGAAGCCGAAGCCAAAGCCGAAGCCGAACCTGCTGCACATTGAACACTGCACACTGCACACGAAACAGAGAACAGAGAAAGAGGAAAATTCCAAATTTCCTCCAGTTGTTCCTCTCCAGTCTCTATTCAGACGCCTGACGAGGAGTTTGTTTCGCTTTCATTCCTTTCATTCAAGTCAAGTTCAGCGGGTGAATCGTGCATCTAGAATCTAGATTCTAGAATCGTGAGCTCTCGCTCCTTTTCATTCCATTTCTCGTTAGTGTTTCCCGTGCTGTGTCCACTGTCAACTACATGCATGTACAATGTACATTATACATATGTAGTGGCAGTTGGTAGTTGGCAGTGCCAGTGTAAATATCCACAAGAGGAAAATACTGTAATCTCTACTACATTTCTCGATTTCTCGAATTCTCGAATTGGATTTAACTGGATTTTGAACCCATTTAAAATTCATTAAGTTTCTCTACCATTTACAACAAAAGTACAAAACTACAAAACAAACAGGAACATTTACAAGATTCTAGATTCTAGATTCAAGTTCAATTGTACATGTTACATGTTACAAATTCCTGTGTTGATCTAGTTAGGAGTTGGTCGTGATCCTTTCAGTGAGTTTCGAATTCGAAGTCCAATTCGACACCCAACTTCCGACTTTACTCAAGTTTCCTTCCGAGTTCAATTCTCAATTCTCTACTCCCTGTCACTTTCACTGTCCGTGTCCGTTTCAGTTTCAGTGTGGATTGTGGATTGTGTGCGGTGTATTGTGAGCTGTGAACACTGGACACTGGACGCTGGAAATTGGAGATGGGACATTGATAAAACTTTCACAGGCCGCTACAATTACAGACCATTAACCATAAAAATTTATTGTACAGTTTATCGGGATATCAAAAATCAAGAATCAAGAAATCAACAGGAGAATTTCTGTGGGAAATATCGAATATCGGATCTTGTAAAACAGGTAAGAAAACAGAGTAGAATAAAATATAAAATAAAATGCAGTTTTTATATCAAGGTCATTCTTCCTCAGTCATCAGTCATCCGTCATACTTTCATAACAGCTAGTCAACTCGGTTCATTTCCAATTTACAATAAGAGAAAAAGTTTATTCAGGCAATAGAAAAAAATGAAAAAAGAAGCAAGGACGTTTTGCATTGTTCTGAAAGTAACTAAAATCTAGAATCTAGAGTCTAGAATTGCAAAATTGCATTTATATTATACACTTTTATTCTTTTTTCCCCGTTGGGAGGTTTGCATGCATTTGATCCATTAGTAAGTACTACAATTTGAACCTTTCTCAAAGCTTCAAGCTCCAAGCTCCAATGTCCAATGTTATTGATGGTTATAAAAATAGGGATAATTACAGGCAGATTTTTACATTTGATATTTCAGGAAAAGTCGTGAGTCATGAGGGTCAAAATTCAAAATGCTCTCAATTCTCCAATTCTCCATCGACAATAGAAATTGACGCCTTTTCTCTAAAACTTGTAACTTGTAATTTGTCGCGAAATAAAGTACAATTAAATCTACAGAGTAGATCCTTGATTTTTACGATAACCGCAAAACAAAACAAAAGAAAGAAAAGAAAAGAAAGTAGCAACAAACAGCAAACAGTGGGATATTTTTCATTCTTCATTGTTCATGAGAAAGTGGGGAAATTTTCACACTTTTCGAGGTTCATGAAACAAAATAGAAATATAAATAGAAATAGAAAAAAGAGAGCCGCCAATAGTAATAATAATATAGAAAATGGATGAATATGAAGGCTAAAAATGAAAATGCAAAAGACTGTGGCAGGTAGTGAAAGGTGTGTAATGTGTAATTATGATTGTGCCTGGTGTTTGGAAGTTGGAAGTTGGAATGCGACACGCACATACAGATATACATAAATAGTAAATAGTAAATAGCTACTGTGGTATTATTATTATTATTGTTTATTTATTCATCTTATGGTAAAAAGTAAATGGTCGCGTGTCCAGTTCTCATTAATCCACAAACTTTGTTTAAAATGTACACTCATCAAACGACAGAGTCTAGCATCTGGAGTCTGACCTGAACTGGTTGACCACATAATTTGACCTAGAGCAATTATAATTATTATCATGACACATGTGATTATCACAATTACGATAATTATCCCGGATAATTATAATTATAATAGTTTTATTTACCTACAAAAAATTCATGGCACGGACTTTGCGTGACCAAAACACAATGTGAATTGTTGCGTTGTTCCTGGTTTCTCAATAATTCTCAATTCTCAAGTGCATAGTATATTTTATATTTATACTGCTCTCTGTTGGTTAACACATCCCACATTTGCATTACTCGTGAATCATAAATATATATTGAAAAATTATAAATATTGAAGTTTTTAATTGGAAAATATTAAAAATTCAAATATATTGAATATTGAAGGGCTTAATTTTACTTTTTACTTTGTTCTCAACTTTTTCCTTTTGAACTTTCTTTTTGAAATGAATGCTTTCATAATTCATAAAGAGAGGGTTTCATGGAAAAACAATTAAAACTTGTATCGAGAATCGAGAATTATGGGCTAGAGGCAAGTTCAAGATCAAAACAGTCAATCAACAAAAAAAATGAAGCACCTTTGAAAATTTGAAAGTTTTTATCTGTTCTGTGCAACGTTGAATTTTGAATTAGAAAATTCTTCATATGACCTTTTCCTTAACTTTTTAATTTTTTTCTGTTCCACTCTAAACTCTTGATTCTAGACTATACAAATTAATTTTATAGAGTGCACATTTCATGAGAAAGCGGCGTTAGTCGCTAGTCATGAGCATTTCCAATTACAAATTATTACTAATTACTAGGAAATTTCCCTGTAAAAAAAAATCTTGCACGTTTCCCGTTTTGTATTTTCTTTTTACGACCCCTCAAATTTAAATTTGCCGCTAATTTTTAATATTCAACCAATTGAAATTTAATGTAAAATAATTAATACTAAAATAATATTTTCCCTCCATAAAAACCATAGAGAAAAAAAGGTCCACTGCAAAAAATAGTAGAGATAGAAATTATTGGAAAATCATAAAAGTTATTCTAGTTGGACAAACGAATAACGATGAAGATGACGACAATTTATATTTACGTCAACGATTAAAGATTAAAGATGAAAAGGTCAGACATGAGACAGGAGAGATGAAGCATGAAATATGAACCGGCCTCAAGCTTCAAGCTTCAAGTCAAAATTAGAATCCATCATCAGTATTCCCTTTTGACTTTTGATATTTGATATTCATCTTTATCTAGTAGCTTTTGGGGGTGATTTCTAGGAATGAAAAGGAATTATTTTGAGCAACTCATCTTGATCTTCAATTTTCAATCAATAATTTCAATTTCCAACGTCCAGTGTCTAGTGTCACCCGTCAACATTCAACGACTTGGGACTAGCAGGACTTTGGACGTGCTCATGATAACAAACACACTGTGTATTTTCTACCCTATAATAATATTGAATATAGAATATAGTTTTATTAAAAAGGAAAAAAGAACTTGTTCCTTGTGATGACTGAGGAAGATAACAGGAGGGTTATTTGTTATTTGTCTATCTCTCTCCATCTTTTCTACATTTTAACATTCTCTTGGTATTGATATTGGTATTCGTGTGAGCTGTCTTGAGTCTCCAGTCTTGACATTTTCAATTCTCAATTCTCAATGCATTTAAAAATAATAGGAAATGCATATCTATCTAATATCTATCTGAATGTATTTTTGTGCTCTGTTATCTTTTCCCATGTATCTACAATCTACATTTACACATGTACATAATACATAATACATAGTATAATATTATGTGCACATTCAACATTCAACATAGAATAATAATATGGTTTCATTCCATTTGAAATGACAAAATGGCAATTTCTTGTAGCATGTGGTTTTACTTGATTTAAGGCGACGTGACAAAAGTGACTTGTGGTTTCTCTTCTCTTCCTTTTATATTTTATATATAAAAAAAAAGTTTCCTTCCTTTTCCCAATTCTAGAGAAAATAGAAAGAGTTTACAGCATAGAAACTACAGACTACAAACTACAGACTAGACAAGAGAGTTCACATGTTTTCTCCTTTTTTCTTCCTCCTTTTATAATATACTTTTTCTCAGCTCTCAGCCTTTTCCTCCTCCTCCTCCTCCGCTTCCGCCTTAAGCTGCTGCTGGTTTTGGTGGTGGTCGTCGTTTTTCTCGTCGTCTTTTTTCTTCTTCTTTTTCTTCCAAAACCCAAAACTATCCAAGCAAAACAAGTCAGCCAAAACTGCCAACTGACAAGTGACAACTGTCAATGAAGACTGTTCACTGTTCACAGTGTTCCCTGTTCAATGTTCGAAATAGTTTGGCATGCTCTTTTCAACAGTTTCTTGGAAAAATAAATCATGTTTTTTCTTCTTCAACTTCAACTTACACTCACAATTTACAATTTACCATTTACACAGGACGAAGAACACAAGACACAAGAAAGAATTCCGAATAGAAAATGGAGAATGTCAACGATCAATGATCAACAATTTCATCTTTTATTCATTATTCATTAGACCTATAATATTACACATGTTTTGAATTTGGTAATTAAAAATATTATGTAAAATTCCGCATTCTCAAACTATACTTTATTTTACAGATGAAAATATCATTGAAATTGTTAGACAACTCTGCACTGAAATGAATCAGAATATTCAAAGTAAAAGCTCTCAAGTTTCAAACTTTTATACAATTTAATTGATTTCAACACCCACGTCAAAAAGAAAAAAGAAAAAGCAAAACCAACACCAAAATAAAAAATATCAATGCCGGTGTAGATGAAGTAGATAATATTTAATATTGTGAATTTTCAAGTTTCTTTTTCTTTTGGAAACTGTACCTTTATTTTATTTCCAAACTACAAGTTGAACATTGAGCAAGAATAAGAACCAGAAACAGAATAAAGTTTAAGTGTACAATGTACAAAAGTACAACGTACATGCATAAATATTTTTAACTTTGTTCACAAGTCATGTAAAGAATTTGGAATCAAAGTAGAAACAGTCCAAATACAAAGTATACTAAAAGCAACTTGGCTGGAATCTAAAATCTACAGTACAGTACAAAGTGTAAGGAAAAAAGTTGATGTTTTTTCTAAATTGAGGGTCCAAAATGGAGAAGGCTAAAACTTGGACTTGAGACGCTGGACGTGAGACACATTTGACTTTTATCGAAAATTTTATTGCCAAAACTTTTCCAGAGAGCACCGACGGGCCAGTCTGAAAAAAGTCCAAAGAGTCTGCCTAAAAGGCTGAAAGTTGAAAGTGTTGTCCAAAACAGGACAAGAAGAAACAAGTATAAAACTTGCATGTACGATGTACAATGTACGATGGACAAATAAAAGTAATCAGGAAATTCTCACAATTATCCATATATCTATATCTTCTTCTAGTACACACATAAAAATCAGGATAAAAGTAAAAAACACATGTACACATAGACATAAAAGACGAAATGGACCATAATGATAATACATGATGTTTAGTACAGACTGGAGTTTACACATACATTTTCAAAGTCCTAAACAGGAAAATGGACGTCACACCACAGACAACAGACAACAGACAAGAGAAACAGAAACAGACAACACAGTAGACAAAAAAACAAGGGAGAAAAAGTCTGTGTATTTAGTATTTTGTATAGACTATAGACATAAAATAAATGGACGGAAATCTGTCAATTTTCACTCGCTTGATAAAAGACAAAAGATAAAAAGTGGATGGATGCAATCTTTTCTCGGAATCGGATTGAAATTGAAACACATCATATTTAGCTGTATAAATGCTACAAAAAATGAAGGTTGACGCTTGACGGTTGACAGTTGACGGTGTCCTCACAACAACAGAACCTTACACAAGTATTCAGAATACAACGATCGACAGCCGACTGTTCTCACTTTCCCAGATGATTTCTCTCTCTTTCTTTTTCTTTTGAAATGGGTAGTAAAAATAGTTTTGTCGTGCTAATACAATCTACAATCCATAGTCTATAGAGCTCGTGGTAGTGTGACAATTTCTTTGCTCATCTGTTTCCTGTCTCTACCATCACCATCACCATCACCATCACCATCGTCACCATCACCGTCTCTCTTTCTTCCCTTTCTTTTTCTTTTGTCATCCATCTTTTTGCTGTACTAGATATTTTATTTTCCCCTCTTTTGTTTTTTTTATCTTTTGTCCTTTTTTCTTTCTTTTTGTATGTATAATGTATATCTACATTCTACATCCACAGTTTCAGTTTCAGTTCCGTTTCCCCATTTCTTCCCTTTCTTTATTTTTTGTCAATGTTCGGATTTGGGGTTTTGGATGTGCCGGATTCACTTTATCCTCTATCTCTTAGAAATTTACACCACTAAACTTGCCACACATTTTTTTATCTATCTATTATCTATTATCTCATGAAAAAAGGAAAAGGACGAGTGAATGCTCTGAATTCTGAATGCTTTTCTTTTTTTCTTGTTCATTTCGTTCCTTTTAAGACAGATGAGAATTGGAATGAGAATGAGAATGAAAATCCGGATAAAGTGCCGCCTTTTCTTTTTCCCCTTACAATTCCATTTCTTGTACAGTCTACAGTCTACAGCCCAGAGTCTAGAGCCTGCACGTGTGAAAAAACTGATACAATCTAAAATCCAGAATCCAGACTTAATTGAAGTAGACCTGAATTTCATCTGATTCGATTTGTTCGATAGAGAATAGAGAAACTAAAAAAAATATACTTGATTCTCATTTGCCACTCCTATTTTCTCCTGTATAAATGACACATGATGGGATTCAGCCGTGTGAAAAACCATGATTGATGAGGAATTTTATCAGGAGGAAATTAGAAAACTGTAGAAAGTAAAATGTAGAAATGAAAAACTTTTCTAGTATTTTTTATGTTTTCCATTTCTACTTGAATTTTAAATCCAAAATCCAAATCTCAAAGCTCACTCGTTTACAAATTACAAAATTGTCCTTATTCTTCAAAAATATTGTAGAATAATTTTATCAATTATTATCAAAATTCTTTTTATCAACATAAAATGTAATAGACTTGTTGGTTGTTAGTTGTTAGTTGACACTTGACCACATTGAAAATTGAGGATTGACAACTGACTCGATCAAGTAAATAAAATGTAGGCTGTAGACGGTAGATTGTTGATACAAAAAGTAAAAAGAAGAGTAGCTAGGTAAACGGCACGTCTTCATTTTATGTAATAAAATGCTACTAGCTCGGCCTTCTATCTTCTATCTGTAAATATCAAATCCGTGGCTATCGATTATCCACTAGCACTATCAGTTTCAACTTTCAACGCGGAAATTCTTCGTCCACTATTCGACTGGAATGGACTGGACATTGAACTGATCTTGAATCTTGATCCCTGGATCACAGATCACAAATAAGTGCAAAGTACAAAGCACAAAGATGTATCTACCAGAGAGCAAAAACCAGACACCCGAAATTCCAATAAGAAATGAAACTGTGGTAGCTCTCGGCTCTGGGCTTTGCCATTTGCAATTTGCACGGCCTTATTGTGATTTGTGTGAACTGGTGGATGGTGGATGGTGAACGGGTGTGATGTTTGATGGCTGTCTCTGTGTCTCTTGTCCCGTGTCTTACTCACCATTACACACGTCTTTTTTCCCCTTTGGCATTTCCCTTGTACCACTACATGTGAAACTACATAGCACATAATAGTACAATGTACATTGTACATAGTCCGAGGTCACTGAAGCAGCAGCGGAGCGAATAAGACTTCCCGTCTCCTTTTCACTCGTCAACTCCAACTGGAACTAGAACCAGAACCAGAACCAGAACCAGCGTATGAAAAAGTCTGTGCCACTGCATGATGTAGTATCAGTTGAAATCGACATTCGTATTCGTTGTCGTATTCTTGATACTACATTTTCTTCATAGATTCAACATTGAAGATCGAAGATCCATCTTTCTTTTTTACATTCACGCTGGGACAAGTTTGAAAAAAGTTCCCCAAGTTCTTAGTATCTCCAATCTACATCTTACATATTCCACGCTCCGTGTTCCTCGGTATTTTAGTTTACTTGAGTACACACAGAATATTAAAATATATGATCCTATTATAATATTATATCACAACTCACAACTCATATCAAATATCAAACATCAAACATGAGATATCATGAGAAATACCTAAGAAATTTCTACTTTTGAGATTTATCTTTTTTAAGAGGAGAGGAAAACTTTTCCACACTCTTCTTTCTACTTTCTACACTCTACACTGTCACTTTACTACACTCCCCTGTACTTTCATTTGCTTTTCCTTTGCTTTCCCTAGAAACTGTAATAATATTATAGATGTTAGAATGTTAGATATTAAGCACCAGGCGCTGTAAATATTGTAGGATAGACGATCGACGTTTCTGATTTATGCTCGACTTGATATACAATATACAATGCATACTACAAACTACAAACAAGAAAGGAAATGGTGTAGACGAGGATAATGATAATGATGTTCCACATCTTATCTACCATCTACTATCTACATGATAGAGATACGCTGTGTATTATGTATTATGTAGTTTTTTTATGGATGTGTCATAATTTATGAGGAAAGATGACGAGCACATCCACATCTACATCCACACAACTAACACCAACACCAACAAAAAGTTTGAGTTTTGAGTAAGGAAGGGAAAGAAAGATGATGATGAAAGGAGGGAGAGGGAGAAGGAGCAGTAATCTTGTTAAAAGCTTTATTTCACCTCATGTGTGAAAGTGGGCTATCAAAGAGACCAAGAAGAAGACGAAAAAGGGAAGAAGAGGAGAAAAGCAGATAGGAGAAAGGAGAAAAAGATGATAGAGAAGAAAATGACGAGAGACGAGACGAGGAAAAGAAGATTTCTGCATAATCAAATACTTTGAAGAAAAGCTTTTCCTCTTCCCTTTCAATTTCCACATCTTTTTCCCGACTTGTTCCCGGAACATCTACATTTCTACATTAAAAATATAAATGGAGAGACACAAACAAAAAACATTGTCATTATTATTATTATTATTATCATTCTGAATTCTACACTCAAAATTCAAAGTAGTTACTTTCACCTCGAATATTTCCTTATTGCTTAGTTATTTCTTGTTTCTTTCTTGTCGCTCGTCTTGTTAAATATTGAATATTTCCTTGTCACAAAAAGTAATGGAGTAGAAAATCAAACGAAAGCGAGGGGGAGTGTTTAGATAAAAACGGAATAAAGAAAGTGTAAAGTTGTCTTCATCTTTTATTTTTTCAACCCTGGTGTTTTCATTTTCCGTGAGCTTTCTTGGAACTTATTTTTAAAATAATAGAATAATTTATGCAGTGTTTATAGTGTAAAATGGAAGCATTGAAAATTGAAACATGTAATAATATAAATTATCTAAATACTTTCTGTCCTCTGACCCTATTAATTTTTCAACCCACTGTTTCCTCTGATATCTAATCACTAATCATTATTCAAAAATAAAGGTTGTAACATACTAAAATATCATCTAAAGTATCTTTTGTACTAGAAAAGGTCGTACAAGATCATTCCTCATTGGAGCATTTGGAAAGGAGCAAAAGAAAACGAGTTTGCATTTTCCATACACGAGGCTCCTTTTCTTTTTGATCTTTGATTTCACTTTGATCACACGTTTCCTGTTTCTTTGTGTCGTCCGGACTCCGGACTTTGGATGCGAATGCAGTTGTTTGTCACTTTTTCATGTACATTTTCCATTGTACATGAATTAGAATGTAGAATGTCGAAGGTAGAGTTTACCACTTTCTCCTATATGTTTGAAGCTTGAATAATCTTTAACTCTCCTTCTCTATTGTCCCAAGAGTCTCAAAATTCAAAAGGTACAAAAGTATCGAGGATCGAGGATCGAAAATCGAGGTATCAAACAAAATATAAAATCTACACCTGTAACTCGGAGCTAGGAGCTGAGTAAAAGTAGGCTGTAGGCAGTAGTCAGTGGCAACGCACAGGGTAGTAGTAGAGTGAGTTGAATAGATTCCTTTGAAAAGTTGAAGGACATTACACTTATTTTTCCTATTATTATCATGGACATGGTTGATGCATTTAATCCTCTTCCATTTCCTGTTCGCAACCAAGTTCCGTGATGCATTACATAGTACATGTTACATGTATTATGAATTATGAATATGAAATTATTATTATCATGTTACACAACTTCTGTACACTCTCCTTTCTCCTCTGGCTCTGCACTCTGTACAGTTTTCGAAGAAAATATGACGGAATCACTTTTATAATAAGATGAATTTTGCTAAAATGTCTTTCTACAAGATATTCCACATAAAAGGTAAAATTATTCTAATACTTTTTGTCACCTCAACTCAAGACTCAAGTCAGTTCAACTTGCGACAAGAGACCATGTGGAATTCTGAAAATATATTATCTTTTTCATTCATGTGAAGTATTCCACAAGGATTTTTTGCCCACTTCTTTGGAATTCTCCTTGGGATTTTCATGTGATTGCACAATGCACAATGCACATGTATAAATTATTGTATAATTTATTCACAATTCACAATATTGTGTATTGTGTAACATGGAACTTTGACGCACATCTCACATCTCACATTTCAATCAAAATAAAAATCAAATTGCATTCATGCTTTTACATTTTAGTGCTTATGCAATTTATTACATTACATTTCACATTCCCCAGAGACGACTGACGAAACATCAACATAAGAAGTTTTCACATGATAGAATTGAAAACGGACCAGATACCAGATTTTCTCTCCAACATAGAATATTGAACATTTTCCGAAATTCCTATCCTAAAATTGAAAATACTCACCATCTCACAAAGTTGACAGTGATTGTTCATGATTCATTACTGAAAATTGAACTGTGCTTTGTGAAGCCCTTCCCGTTTAATCCGTTTTAAATTAAGTTTTAATGATGCCATGAAATTGCATTCCAAATTCTCAAGTATCAAACAAAAGGTGAAACGAGAGGTTTCTCTTGCGAATACACTCAATAGTCAACAGTTGACAGTCCTTACTTCAAAGTGAAAATGAGCAGAGCTTGAAGCTACTTAAAGAAGTTCAATAGATTTATTTCCGAGTAGCTCTAAACTCTGAATTCTGAATTCAAAACTCATCAGAAAATCATTGTTGGAGCTTCCTCTGTAATTCTACTATACAAAATACAAAACATAAAACGCATAGCCTTGTTATTGGATTGAAAACTGAAATTGCCATAATTATCTATCCATCTATTGAACCTATTTTTGATCAATCATCAACCATCAACCATGAGCCATCACAATCACACAAAGTTAAGAAGCATCAAGTGTTATCGATTTACCTGTGTAAAATCAATATATCATTTACATTTTACATAGCATTCCAATTCAGCTCTCCAATTTTCACGTCTCTTTACTCTTTACTCACAATTTACAATATGCACTCCATTCTCCAACTTGAGTACAACTTAAGAACACACACACACACAATTTCGCACATGGACAATGTACGAAGTACGATGATGTCAAGGGAGAAATTCGCTTAATAGAATATTCAATTTCCTCTTCCCTTTTATCTGACTTGTAGGCATATTCATATCACATCATTGCATTATTATTATTATTATTAAGTTAGAAGTAATCCAGTAGAATGAGAAAAAATGCTAAAAATGAAAATATGTGAGAAAATCTATTGTTAGAAAAAGAAAATATTGCTGTAAAATGGTACCCTGTACTCTATACCTTATAACATGACAAATGTCAAAGGTAATAATACTCATATATTTGTATAATATAACGAGAACTACGAATGACAAGGACACAAAATGGAAAATGAAAACGAAAAGGCAAAGAAGGAATCAATTTCTAGATACTACTAATTTATCTTGTCTTCCATTAGACCGATAAAAGAAGCAAACTAAATGAAACGAAACTGGACTTTTTATAAATTGCAGATATTATTATGTTGGCCCTCTTCTCTCTTCTATCTTGATACTTGATAAATCGTAGATACATGTTTTTATACCATTGCACTTTCTCCAACCTTTTCACTCAGGACTCAATGCTCAATGCTCAATAAAATATAAAATGCATTATATAAGAATGAGAGAGCATCTTGAAAAAAGAGAAAAAAGTATTCTTATTAATATTATTATTGTTATCATCATCGTCATCGTCATCATGATGACCGTCATCATTAGATTTAATAAGGCGTTGAATTCAGGATCCATAATAATAATAAGGCTGTTTCCTCTTTCCTCTTTTTCAGCTTTGAAAACAACATGATGCAAAATATTTTACATGATGAATTTTCCTTTCTCCTGGTTTTGGATTTTGTGACGGTTTAAGTTGAGGCTTGACGTAGACAAACTGTGTGGAGAACCAAAGAAACCAAGAATGAAATAAAAGAGAATGAACTCCCTCAAGGTGCTCAAGGGAACTGTCCTATGATAATAATAGATGCGGTTTCCTTTTACAGTGGGAAAACTCTCAACTCTCAGTCATAAATGCACATAATAATAATAATACGTCATATAAATTGGCGTCCATCTATCTATCATCTTTCTTTATTATTATGCACAAAAACTCAAGTAGAATGTGCTCATATGTACAATGTACATTGTACATTCTTAAGTCGGAACTTGGAAGTCCAAACAAAACATCAAGTATCAAGTATGAAGCATCAAGCGTCTTGTTATTATAAAGTATAATGCATAAAATAGATAGGAGTATCATCATTTCTATTCTCTATTCTCTATTCAATTTGATTAATGAGACGGAGATTCTCGGAAATTTATATTTTATACTTTATAGTAAATTGGTTGTGAGTTGGGAGTTGAGAATATCACATACCTTTATTCCAAGAACTATAATATCAATATACTGTCATAATTTTTATTATTATTATTATTCCAAGTATATTTGATCTAGAGCAACTACAAACTAGAATCTAGAATCTATAATTTAGAATGATGAAGGTTGACTATTTCTCCTCGTTTATACTACTCCATAATTTTATGTTGGAGCAATACTATTAATAATAATAATAATTGAATTCCTACCTCAACCCATTTGAATCCAATCTATAATAATAATAATTTGGAGAGAAAGTTCAAACAATTTTTTCCACCAAGTTTCTTTTTTTTCTTTATACTTGACTTTGTTTTTGCTTTTCATTATTTCCTCAAACTTTTTATGCTCTACATCTGTATACGTTGTACGTGGTAAAATGACATTCAAAGTCAAAGACAAAGAGGGAAGGAGCAGAGATTTGATTGAAAGAAATAACTTTGTCCATGTTTGTGTGAGCATTTGATACTTGGTGCTTGAAGTAATTGAACTTTTTCTCTCTTTCTCCTCGTTTCCTATTTTTATTTTTATATATATTTTTTTCAACCCTTTTGATTTTTGATGCTCATTCAATTCCAATTTTCTCAATTCTCAATTTCTTCATCCATAAAATATTATTTTGTTTATTGTTTGCTAGATGCCATTTATTTGGATGGTTTAATCAACCTGTTATGTATTTATACATGAACTTTCCACAGTATTTGTTCTTATGATGTTCAAAAAATAGTTTTGTCTTTGACTTTGATCTCTGGTCATTCAACTACACCATTTTCTCTTTTGTCATATGTTATTATGTGTAATAAATACGTACAAATGTACAAGTACATAAACAATAAACAAATGATGCCTTTTCAATTTTCAATGGCCTGTACACTGTACAATCTCAAGATTGAAAGGGGTAAAAGGTAAAAGGAAACTTGTGTAAACAAATGGTAATAAAAATTGTAATAATAAAAATGGTGATGGTTTTGTTTGCTTTTTGTTTCCTTGTTTTGCATCCCATTCTATTTTTTCAAGTCGGCAATGGCAATGATAATAATAACAATAATAATAATTGATTTTTAGTAGATTGATGATTCATAATTCATGAGAACAATAATAATAATAAACCTGAATCAGAATCTACATCAACATCAGAGAAAGATAAGAGAGGGAAGCTCATAAATAAATAAATGAACTAAAGTCGCGGCCATGAACCGAAACCGAAAAGAGAAAGATTTGAATTATATTTAATTAAATTCACTTTGGACTACTTGAACTTGAAGAATAATACATCAATACATAATACATTGTTGGTCACTAAATAAAACGAGGCGTGAAATCGAATATTTCTTTGATTTTAAATTTTCAACATTTTAAAAGTTAAATGTTAACAAAATGAATAAATAAATAAACAAAAGATGTTTAAAGTAAAAAGTCAACTATAAATAATACATAAGTTTCACAGTTAATAAATTTTCTAAAAATCGAGATCCAGAGAAGCTTCCAGTTTTCTACCAAGGAATACAATTACAATTTGATGGCTACAGCATCTAGTTTTGTTATATTATGTTATAAATGTTGAATGTTGAAGCCTGAAGGGCTCATAAAATAATTATGTCCTCCTTTTCATTTCCTCGGAAATAATACTAGAAATAATACATGTATTTTTGTATCTTGTAGTTGTCGTTGTCATTGTAGTTGTGGTTGACAGTACTTTCTCCTGTGTAGTATTGGGCTATAAACTGTAAACTGGACCGGTAAAAGAGAAAGGAGAAAAGAAACGGTAGACTGAAGACTGTCGACTGTCGACTCTAGGCTGTGTGACCCTCGTGAATGTAAGTGAACGAATGAGTGAGCTAAGTAACTCCCATTATTTTCCGTTAGTGAATTTTTATCATTTTTATCGTTCACGGGTTGTATCCAACTGAGTGGGCTTTATCACCGTTCTGTTCTGATTTTACGAGTCAAAGCCCGAACTAGAACTAGAACTAAAACTAAAACTACAGCTACAACTAGAGAAGGAATAGGAAGAATGATAGAGAAAAGAGAAAACGAAGATTTAGAGCAAGGCTTTCAACCTTCAAAACTCTAGATTCTAGATATAGTTATATAAATACTTGTAACTTGTAGGTTGTAGCTATTCTTCTTCTCCTTAGAAAATAGAAAAGTATTCTTTGAATCCTGGAAATGTTGGAAATGCTGGATGTTGGAATCCGCGATATGTTCACTCCGTTTGACTCGAGACTCTAGTCAACCGAAACAGTTCTCTCTCTACGACTAGAACTAGAACCAGGACTACGACAAGAGAAAAAACTCTTACGACTCTCCTACTTCTCAATCTCAATTCTAGATTCTAGATTCTAGATTTTAGATTCCAGATCCTCGAGTTCTCCTCTTCATACACATTCTTCAAGTCGACTAACTAAACTACGGTGAACAGTTCTCTGGATTTTTCTTTCTTTCTTCATACGTTTCTATTTTCTATACGTATTTCCAAATTTCAAATTTCCGATTCTGCCATGTAATACCCTCAATTTCCTCTTCTTTTCTTCCTCTGTACACGCCAGAGCCAAAGCCAAAGTCAGAACTAAAACCAAAACCAGAACTAGAACTGGAGATAACTCCTTTATGTAATATGACGACTGACGACCTTCAATAACAATACAATCTTCTTTTCCCCCTTGATCCTTCTTTCATCTTCATCTTTATCTTTATCTTCATCTTCCTTTTATCTTTTATCCAAAGAAAATCTCAATTTTCTTAACAAGTACCTCTACACTCTACGCTCTACAGAGAACACAGAAGGAGGCATGAAGCATGAATGATGAAGGTCAGAGGCAAAGTCAATATTTAATAAGTCGACGTGCAGTTATTTACCTTTTTTTCATCTATTCACTCCTCAATCTTCAGTGTAAAAAATTCAAGGCTCATGCCCCAAATCCCCATTCCACATTTCCTTTCATTTTATTTTATCAATCCAATACCCAATCCAAAGGAGAAACAAAACTCTCAAAGAAAAAATATTGGATTTCCTCTCTTGTGAATTTAAGTTATGACTACAATTATTTCCTCCTTTGCATTAATTATTCAATTCATTATTCATCATTCAAAATCCGAATCCGAAATAATAATTAATTAATTTATTTATCTTACAAACAATAAAATTATCAAGTACAGTTCTTGGTTTAGTGTTCAACGTCCAGGATGAGTGAAAACTAAAGCTAAAAGTAAAAGCTTTTAGCAATTAATTCTCTCTATACTTATTTAAATCATGCATCAAAAACAGAATCTGTATCTTATAAAATTTATAATCAAACTGTAATGAGTAATGAGTGTACCCTTGAAGAAATTTACTACATATTTTATATTTTACATGTAGTAAAAATGACCTCCATAAACAATTTGACAACTAATTACTAATTACATTACAAAAGTTACAATATACTATTTACAGAGTAATTAGTGCACAAAATTTACAGAATACAGAACCTGTCTCGAAAATACACGGAAAAGATAAGGGGAAAATAAATAAATAAACTAACATGTAGATAAGCAAAAAAAGATATATATTTTGTATTGTATATCATATGTTTTAGGCAAGGTTGAATATTGAATAAACAACTTTTTATCCCTGTACAGTGTACAGTATATCCACAATCTAAAATCCACAATCTACAATCTACACGTTGTGAGTTGTGATTGAATTAATTAATTAAATAACTTTTCTCTCAAGTCTCAAGTCTTAGACTTTCACCTAATCTTTATATAATGCTACATTTTATCAACTAGAACTAATACAAAATACGAGACAAAGTATCTACATGCATCATCCTTTATCCTTATAATATAATGGCGAGAAAAAGAAACAGAGAATATCCTATAGATTCTAGTAAATCTAGAGACCTCGTCTTAATAAAACTCCCTATTAAATCCATATACACAGAGAGTACAGATTTTGGATCTTTAAGATTTAACATAAAAGACCCTTTCTTTTCATACTCCTTTCTCTATAGACTTTCTTCTATCCTACATGTAACATGTTTATATACTTTGTTTTCCTTCATGTGTAATGACCTTAAAGCTCCTTAAGCTGGAAATAACTTTCTCATTTCTGATTAGCTCCTCTTTTACCTTCTGTCTCTCTCTCTCTCTCTCTCTCTGCCTCTATTTTGTTGATACTCAACTTCTCATTTGGGAAGGATTGGAAATTGAAACTCAAAGTACTTTTTCTTTTCTCATTTGCTCACCCTCTGAAATTGACATTGAAAATTGCAGTGTAATGCAAAAGCAAAAGCAACCAAGAATCTTTCCAACAAAACAAAGTGGACTTTCCCATGAGATGAAAAATGAGAAAATTGTGTACACAGGAAAACCCGGTAACTCGTCCTCCTATTTAGTATTTAGTATTTAATACTCTGTTTAATATAGGGAAAACTGATGAAGTTTAATAAAAGACAAAAAGACAAAGACCAAGACAAAGAAAAAGACAATGACAATGAGGATGGATATCAAAGTCAAAGTCAAAGTCAAATTAAAAGTCAAATGACAGCTTGAGCATTGAGTATTGAGTACATAATAGAAAACGTGTCTAGAGTCTAGAGAAAGAAGAAGGGAGAAGAGCGGTGAGAGTGACAATCAACATGAAAAAGTAATGTTATTTAACAGGAGGAAATTGACACATATGTAGATTCCAAGTAGATTCTAAATTCTAATGTAAATATCACCAGTGATCGATTTCCTCCAGTATTCAGTCTTTAGTCTTCAGTCTCTAGTCGTAAAAAAGTAAGAGTAACAGTCCTCCACTGTTACCTCCTCAGGTTTACGATTATGTGAAATACAAAAGACAAAAGAGTTGTATAACTTTCCTTGAGTACAGGAGTACACGAGTCCACAGTCCAAAATACAATATAATATCAGCATCAGTATAGACAACAGAATGTAGAATACAGAATAAGAAAGTGCCATTAACTGACTAAGAGACTAAGAGAATGAAAGAGTAAAAGAGTAAAAAGAGCGAAAGAGAAAGGGAGAAAGTTAACTGGGGAAAAGTAAAATGAAGTTCATCTCTTTCTTTCTTTTTATTCCTTCTTTTGTTCTACGTTTCTTCTTTTGAGCCTTGAGCCTTGAGTCTTGAGTTGTAAGCTGCTCTACAGTCTACAGTCTACACTCTACACTTTACATACATGTACAAAGTATATGGTGGATAGATGAACGAATAAAGAAGGGAACCTGGTGCATTGGACATGATACATGATACACCAAAAGACATAATACATAAGACAGGACACCCACAAGAACCCAAGTTACACAAGGTAATACTAGTAACTAGTAACTCTCCCACTACTTTTTTCTTTCCTTTTGCAAAGTTAACATTGAAACTCTTCTCTTCTCCTTTTTGCACACCCATTCCCATTTCTCCTTATTCCTCGTCCCTCATTCTTCATTCTTCATTCTCATCCATATTCTGAGCGTGTTTTCTTTCGAGCTCATGCACCCTTATCCATTATCCATAGTCCATATTCTATGCTTTATACTCCCTGCATATTCCACAGTATTGAGGATTGAGCATTGAAAAGGAAGAAAACTCAAGGCTAGGAAGCTGATCCCTTGCGTCAAAATCTGATTCATATTTAACATTAATAATCTACAGTCCACACTCTACACTGTTCAGTTTTCACGCACGTCTTCACCATTCCTCTTTTTTTCAGTCAGTTTTTCCATACTCTAGAATCTAGACTTTAGACACTAGATGCACATACATCTCCGTTCCCACTTTTAATATTGTAGGGAAAAAACTCCTCTTCATTTTATCTCTCGTCCTGCACCGTACATTCTACATCGAACATCGTACATCTTGGTCTCCACAAGTTTCTTTTCTATTGGCTGGTTCCTCGCTTTGGTTTCGTTGGTTGTGGTAGAGAGAATAAAATAAGGAGATGGGAGCGAGGAGCGAGGCGAGGTAAAGCTGATCGAAGCGGAGACAGAACATGGATTGAGTACAATATTTAAAAGTTTAGTACAGACTCCACACAAGAAAACAGAAGAGACTGAGAACCTGAGAAACTCGGAGACGGAGGGAAATTTCCACTTTTCTTTGTCTACTGTCTACTGTCTACATTTACTGATATACCTCCGCTTTTTCTTTTTCTTCCTCTTCCTCTTCCTCTCACGTCCTCCTAATTCGATGGGAATGGAAATCGAGTTGATGAAATGAAGAAGGGAATAAAGGGGAAAAATCCAGGATCCAAAATCCAGGGTTCTTTCTCTTCCTCTTCCTCGCAGTTACAATCACAATCTCAGTCTCAGTCACAAGCCTGGATCCTGGATGTTCCACTCACACCATGATATGGAACAGAGTGGAATGAAATAGATCTGTGATATTCCTTCTTCTTTTTCCTCGTCGTTTTCTCTCCATTTACCTTTCATTTCCTTTCATTACTCGCTCTATTTTCCATTTCATTCTCTCATGTCGACGGCTCCTGGTCTGGCTCTTCTAGTATTTAATGAAGACGAATATGAGGACACGGATCTACAGAATTGTACACTGTAGAAACTAGCGTGTAGAATGTATACAAATGAACTCTCCCTCTCTCTCGTCTCTCTGTCTCTGTTCTTGCATATCAATTTCCAAGAAAATAAAAGTTAAAGAGAAAGGCAATGAATCCTCGTGCAAGCTGTAGCTACAAGTACAAACTACAAATGCATAGAGTATGGAAAATGGAAAGTCCATCAAGAATCAAGAACCAAGTGACAAAGATGAATCCAGAGGAGATTGAAAATCAAAGGAGAAAGTCAAATCACTTTCCTACAGCCAAAAACTAACATTCCCATTTCCATCTCCATCTCCATTTACATTCACATTGTCAATGACGGAATGGCAAATGAGGGAATTGAAGATTGAATGAAGGAATGAATTGATTTCAAAGCTTGTACATTCTACACTGCACATTGTATATTGAACATTGAACATTTAAGTTGTAGATTGTAGACCAGAATTAACAAGGTGGATTGGATTTTCTCATCCTTCTCAGTCTCAACCTCAAACTCAAACTCATTCTCATTCAAATCCCAAGTCGAACAACCAACAACGAAGAAGAGCTGCGAATAGCGACTTGTGAATTGCAAATATCTGTACAAGGAAATGATAGGAAATGGAAAAACCGTGTAGTGTGGAAAAGCTCCTTTATTTCTTTGTTCTACATTCTACATCCGCATGTGCACTATGCAAAACTCAAGATTCTATCCCTTGTCAATTGTCACATGCCAATCGTATGAATGTCTTTCCTGGTCCTGGTTCTAGATTTAGATTTGGATTTAGTTCCTGAAATAAATATGTATCCTCGATCCTCCATCCACTAAAAATAAAGAGAGAGTACACGAGAAAACAATAAAACGGTAATAAACAATATTGAGCATTGAACATTGAGCATTGAGTGAATAGCTTTTCCACGAGGAAATAAACATGAACATGAACACAGAGCATTGAAGATTGAACATTACACATGCCGTCATCAAGGCCAAGTCTTCAATTTTTAATCTTATACTTAATTATAAAGACAGTTTCCTTCCTTCGTCCTAAAAAGGATGTGAATAAAAACGAGTGACATGCTCAATGCTCAATGTTCACCGTTTGCAGTCACTGTAAACTTTACAATGCCAGTACAAGTACAAGAGTGTAAGTTGCAGCTGTAACATGTAATGAGCAATAAAAAGAGAGCAAAATGATGTATCGTAAACTTAAAGGTGGAGAATGGAGAACGGAAAATGTAGAATGAAATGAGGGTTGAGAAAGGAACATTACGGTTGAGGATACGCTTATGCTTACTGTTTAGGGTTGTTTATAGTTTATAGTGCAAATCTAACGAGGACGATAAACGATAAAGAGGAGAGCAGGTGACAGAGCAGGACATAAATACAAGCATAAATACTAAATACTAAATACGCACCACGCATACATATTTACAGTTTACAGTTAACAAAGAGAAAAGGAAAGAAAGAGAGTTGTATAATCTGTTCTAGATTCTAGACTAAAACTTGTACTCTTTTTTGTCTTGAGTCTTGAGTTGAACCTCAAGTTTGTAAATTACACTTGAAAATGACACTCAAACGGAGTGGAATTGAGTTGGAGTTGGAATTGAAGTGGTCTCACATCTAAAATCTAAAAGAAAGAAGGAGAACCCACTGCTCCTCATTTTCATTCAACTCTCAATTTCACTGAAAACTGGAACTGAAAATCCCACAATTGTTAGAAGCCGAGTTCTGTGTCAATTCTCAAACAAGTGTGAGTGTTCCTGTTCCAGTTTCATGCATGTGCTTTCTACAGTCTATAAAGAACAAAGATTCTGCTTTGTACTTTATACTTTGTACATTGTAATATTATATTGAAAGTTTAATCGTAGGTTGTGTGCGGTGGCTCACATTTGTATAAGTGCTACTTTTCCCTTCTCTGTTCTCTGTACTTCATTTGCCGTCCTCAAAACTCAAAAACTGATTCAAATTGAAAATGGAACCGACAAAAAGAGACTATTAGTACAAAATGCACATGTAATATGTAATATGTAAGACACGAAAGGTTTTCATCCTCTTTCTCTTTCTCATTGATGATGATAATGATGGCATCAGGGTGAGCACGGAGCATCAGGGTGAGCACGGAGCATTAAGCATTGAACATAAGTGCAGCACTTTAGTCAAATTTTACCAGACCCAGTCCAGACCACACAAAATCAAGTCAAGTCTTAGTACATTTAATATTTACAGACAGAATCCATTTATCTGACAATATGTACAATGCACAATGTATAACTTGTATAGTCAATGTGGCCTACAGACTTAATTCTTAATTCTTCATATCTAGAACGTTTCACTTGACTTGACTTAAAATAAGTTGAGACTCCAGATCGAGACTCGAGAAAGTATATCATCTAAATAGGACAGAAGACAGGAGTGATGGAGAAAGTGCACAGAATTTACTTTGACTCTTACGTTGTACAGTCTACAGTCTACTCTCAAAATATGAAAGTCGGCACATGTATCGCTTATAAAGATGGAATTTTCCTCTGTTGGAGAATATTGGAAGACTGGAAGGCTGAAAGACTGAAAGACGAAGTGGGAGCAGGCGGAAATGAGCGAAGAGCAAAGAGCGAAGAGAGCAAATACTTTACTCAACTCTGCCAAAGGCTCAACTCAACTCTTTTTCCTCTTGGACTTCATCTTGGTCTTTTGGTCTTTTCATCTTTTCATCTATTCGTCTTTGGGCTTTGGTATTTGGGGCTTTGGTCTTTTCGTCCTTTTGCCTCCAACTAATTTAATCCCCTTCATCTTTCTCTTCCCACGAGGTTTGGAGTTCAGAGGAGAAGGATGCAAGGAAATTATGCAAAAAATAAATTATTTGCACCATGGCAGCTGCACCCAGCAGCAAAAGCAGAAGCAAAAGCAGTACATTATACGACTAGTATATTAGATATTAGGTGTATGTGTTCAGTGCTCAGTGCTCGGTCGTTTATGAAGTCCATTAGCTAAAGGAAGGAGAGAGAGAAAAACTCGGATTAGGAATTTGGGTGACCTTCCTAAATTCTATTGTAAATTTTGAGCTGAATTGGAATGTCTTGTTTCTTGTAGCCATTCCATATAACATATAATCAATGCTGAATCTCAGTCAAAGCCCAAAGTCTAACAAAGTTGTAAGTTGTTAGTAGACATAATGGAAATTTAGAGTAAAATTTCCAGTTCTAGTTGTGATATTAAAAGGTAAATCACTCGGATGAAAATTTACGCTTGACTTGACCTTAATCTTGAATCTGAAATGTTTGCAGTTTCCTAAAACTCAAACTCAAAGTCATAACTCAAGCTTATAACTATTGAAAAAAAACTTTTGTAAAACTTGGGCCCAATTTGAGATTCAGATTCATCAAAAATCTAAATCTAAATCCAAATCCAAAAAGTTGGATGAGATTATCATATGTTTGAATTATATGAAAAATGAAGAATTATTATGATTGAAATCGTTTAATTTGCTATAAATCTACACAGGCTGATTTCTCCTCCTTCTCCTTTTTTCGCTCGCTTCCTGTCTACTGTCTACAGAAAAAGTTAGAAGTTGGGAGTTTGGAGGATGTCTGTTGGACAATCTGGGAATTTTAATGAGTCTCTTCAGTCCCTTTTCTCTTCGTATTTCCTATAGCGATAGAATTGCAATAAACTGGAGAGAACGAAGCAATCGCAGTAGCAGATGAAGAGGAAAACGAAAAGGAAAAAGAAAGAGGAGGTGCAGTTAATAAATGGGAAATGCAAATGAGATTTACGACTCGCTCGTAATTCGTAATAGGACGCTGAGGATTTTTTTGCTCAGTGTCTTGGGGGATCTTTCCATTCCAACTCTATAATTTTACAAAAGTACAACTACAAACTAACAAACTCACTCAATTGGTTTTGGGTTTTGGAGCATTTTAGATTGTACAGCAATTTTCTGTTTCTCTACAAGTTAATCAATGTTAAAAGTTTTTCTTTTCTTCTCCATATTTAATACTTAATACTTAAAACTGCAGGATTTACATATTGTTTTCCTTTTTCCTCAAGGGCAGCGGATAAGAAAAACTAGAAGCCGAAAGCTGAAAGCAGTTAATGGTTAATGTCTAATTCTCATTCAAATTCTAACAAAAGGTGTAGATAATAAGCATAAAGTAAAAAGTATAATACATACAACAGAATAATATATTGTGTGATTATCTTTGTTGAATATTTTAGGGGGAAAATATGTAAAATTCCCAGTGAATCTCAATATTTTAAACCACAAAAAGAAAGAAGAAAGAAGAATAAGAAATTGGATAAGGAGTGAAAGAAGAAGAGAGATGTTCGATATTCCATTTCATTCCATAATACATAATACAGTTCAAGTTTCAGTGGAGAAAGTGACAAAGTAAGTCAATGGTGTGTAGAATGCAGAATGTAGAACAAAGAAGCTTTAATAAAATTTATGGTGACGATAATAGGAATAATAGGAAAAGGCCGTAACACTAGCTGGAGAAGTGACCATGGCCATGGCCATTGCTAGGGAACATAATCTTCTTGGACTTTGTTCTTTGTCCCCATAATCATGGAAATAAAGAGAAGTGACTTGCAAAGCTCTCTTCTTCTTCTTCTTTTTCTTCCTTTTGTTCCTGTGCCCTTTGCCATCTCATAACATAATATTATTATAGATAGATATGTAATTCTGTTTGTCTTGGCTCCATTATCCATCCTCCTCTTTCCATTCCAGAATCTCTGGTACTCTAGTACTCTAGTTCTCCAGTTCTCCAGTCACAAGGAGTAAATATGTACTCAACACATAAAATTTCTCCAGACTCTCAACTCTCAACTCAAGTCACAATGAGCTCAATGCTGTATGCTGAACTGAATCTTGAATGTTTTCTTAAGGTCATCTTAAGCAAACAAAAGACGGTATAGTATATAGTTGAACAGTTCCACAAACCACTGACAAAAGACAAAATGCAAAAGTCAAGTCAAACCAAACCAAACAAATGGTCATTTAAATAAATGAGTTGAATAAATAACCCGTTTCTCTTTTACCACTTCTCTTGTCTTGCATATTGTATCTTGGATTGTCTTACTTTCTCTTCCACTTTCAAAATTTGTACTGTAATTTGCAAGTTGGAGCCCTGTGCATTTTATGTACATTGTAAATTTTTCGTTTGACATACAGATATTTCAAACTTTAATTTTTAGGTATACTTCAGTTTTAATTCCAGAAACAACAAGTCGAGAGTAATAATTACAAAGAATAGAAAAATTAGTAGGTTTTTTTATGTATTTTCTGTAGATAATATCTGTATTTGAAATCGTGTACAATGTACAAGAACACCAACTGGAATTCAAACACTTGTTCAAGTAAACTATTAAAATCAGAGTGGAAATCCTACACCTACACGGGACATTTTTCCAAATGGATGGCTACTGAATGATGAATAGTGAATAGTCCTCATAATTAGTAGTGTGAAAACCCAAGTTGACTAATTACGCATAATAACAGACCTTTGAAATTTATAGACAGAAGTATCCTAACTTATTACACGGGGAGAGCAAATGATTTATGTAGAATCTCCAACTATTTGATTCATTTTATACTACACTTGTACAATTTTGATACAATTTCGATTTTGGTTCTCATTGCTCAATTAACAGATCACCATTTCCACTTCCAAGAACTCCTGTAACCTGTACAAAACACGTCGGACGTCGTACAAGTTGGAAATGAAATACGAGTCGTCAGTCGCACCCAACTTGAGTCCAGTTCAGGTATCGTATTTATCAGCGTTTCTTTCTCTTTCATTTCCTCACATTCCCACTTTCTCCGGCTTTCTCTCTCTCTCTTTTACTGTGACTATTATATTATTATATCTACAGCTGTAGTGCTAATAATAAATAATATAGACATCCTCAAGAGAGTGAGGGAGGACATAAGACATAATGAACACAGTGTAGAGTGTACGGGGTACAGGGTGTAGGTTCATTAATATTAATTGTGTTAATTTAGCCAACACGGAATCGCTTGTCATCATTAGTACAAAATACAAAATACAAACTGTTCATTTTGAATTCAGACTCTACGTTCTACATAGAATTTGTTGCACTGGCATTGGGTTAAATTGCGTTCTCGATTCTAGATGCTCTGTTGTTTAGTTTTCTTATTCCATTTTCTTCATCTTCTTCTACTTCTTCAAACGATCCCCAGAACATTTATCCAGGTAGTCAGGCAATTGACTACCACGACCATGGATACTGATACTGTTGGAACATGGAACATTGTAGATTCCTCGAGACACGAGAGTTATTGTGGGTGTTTTCATAGGTTTTACAACCTACTCTGTATTACACAATCTACAATATACAATATCCAATTCCCTCTCTGTTTACTGTTTATTCTCTCCTCTCCATAAGTTTTCATTATCTGTTGCTCCATCTCAACAAATAACGTAAGAAAAACAGCTCTGTTTTCTCTTTTATTCCGTGGAATAAAACCAAAACCAAAACAAGAACCAGAATCAGAGAAATGTGCATGGTCGAGAAACAGTAATACAACAATTAATTCCCAGCAGGTTCACCCCACTCAATTCTCAATGCTCAATTCTCAATGCAATACAGTGGTAGTATAAAGATTGTGAATTGTGGAACACATTTTCTCCTTCATTTCTCCTTTCCTCCGTTCTCATGATATCTATGTTCTACGTCCTACGTTTTGAGACTGACGAGTGGAGTGAGTCTCCAGTCTCCAGTCTAGAGTCTCCTTTAACCTCGTAATCCATTTACTTGTAAAGTATCTCAATTTCCCATTTCCCTTGTACAAAGTACAAAGTGTAACACGGAACACGGCACATGTAGTGACATTGGTGGATATTAGATATTATAGATACTAGATACACTACACAATATCCATTCACCGACTAATTGACCACCTACGTAAGTACGATAACGATAACAACAAGGATAAGGATAATAAACTCTGATCTGTGCATTCTTTTGTTTTTGTTTTTGTATTTTGTATCAAATATCAAACACAACTGTACGGATTATGAATACGTGCTCCATTCTCCATAGTTCGTACTTCATACTGTGTGACAATAAAAATGACAATGAGCATAACCAAAGCTGCGCATAAAACAAAACAGTGAGGAAAATATTAATAATAATTACTATACTCTCAACTCTACTCAACTCTACACCTTCAACAACTTTAATGTTAGGAAAATTACTACAAGTTATTTAGTTATTGAACCTTTTGCGTTTCAGCTTTGTGCTGTGAATTTGGAGCTTTGAATTTGGAGCCTCAGTCATTCACATAAAAGCAAAAAAAAATATTCGAGGAAATCAAAACCAAAAAATTCAATGAAATAATAAATAAAAGAAATGCTAAATTGAAGCTCTAATGCACAATCAAAAATCAAACTAAACAATTAACAAGTCCAAGGTCATTATATCGATGTCAATAATAATATTAATATTATACTTTTTTTTCAAGTTTATATTGAAACAAAAAACAAAAACAAAGTTATGATTCTGAAGGAAACAGGAAATTTCAAGGATATTACGAGTTTCACTCATCAAGTTTCCTGGTGACATTTGGCATTTTGAATGAACTTTGGCAATAAATATGGAATATGAGTCAGAGGTAAGAGGAATGAGGAAAACCGCAAAGTTATTCCTACCACATAGAAAATAGAAAATACAAAAGGCCAATAAAAATAGATGAAATCGTAGTAATAATAATTAGTGTTATTGTTTGAAAATTTTGAAGGCCAGGCCGTGTAATAAAATTAGATGGATTCAAAATGAAAACTTTCTCAAATCATCTGGCCTTGGGAATTGAGAATGTTCATTTCATGTGTTTCCAGTTTCCAGCTTTTGATTTTGATTTCAAAACTCACATCTAGAATCTATAGTAAAATCTAATGCTCTTTTGAATATGAAGTATGAAATATGAAATGTGAACTGTGGAATCTGAACAAACAAGCAAGGAAACAAACAAACAAACAAATAATGAGAGGAAATCAACTGAAGGAATAAATGTGCATGTAGTATATTATGACTTGTGGTTTGTGGTGGAAGCCAAATCCGAATCCGATTCTAGTGTTCAGAGTGTGTGTAAATTTCAATGGAGAGTGAAACTATAATTTCACATGGGATTTCATTCACTGATTTTACGGTTAGGGTTTTGAGTTTTGAGGTTTCAGCGTGTAATAAAATGATATGGAGAACGTGAAAATGTAAATCAAATCAAAGTGGAAGGGAAAGTTTGTTAATATTCATATTCATTTGTGTGGATGTGTTCAGTGTTCAATGCTCAATGTTCTTGCCCATAGCAAAAACTGTAGCCGTGGCATGAGCATTTTGTCATCATAAAAGACAGACGCTACACAAAGCACAGTCAACAGTGAACACCATCGATTCCTGATTCATGATCCACGATGGAAAATGGAAACGATAGCATAATAATAAAAATATAATATCTATAGATAGATTTTAGATACATATCTTCTATCTGTACTTTCATACTTTTTCTTCCGTTCTCCACCAGCCTCGAGACTCGAGACTCCAAACAATTATGGTTTGTGGAATTTAAATGGTAATGATACTCATAAATTGACAAGGAACTCCCAAATTGTCTTAGCACTGGGATTTCAAATACAATTAAAATAGCTGTAATACTTTTACTTTTTAGTTTGAAACTTGTTGGCCACATCTTGCATCCATTTGCATTTTAATTCTCACCATTCACCATCTTTTCTATGAGGTGGGATAATTACTACAAACTACGAACTGCGAACAAGGATGCGGAAAAGATAGAAACTAAAACGAAAAAGGAAAAGGACGAGGATTTTTGCATTTCCATTTCGACTTATAGAGTACTTTTTACATGTAAAAATTCGAGTAAAAAGTAAAAGTACAGATACTTGATCGATCCAAATCCGGATTTCCACCTTCAAACTGTTTTTGCATCTCAAATTGAGGTAGAGGCATTTGAATTCAAATCTGCATCTATTTACAACAGATTAGTCCTATTCACTGTTGAATAATAAGTAGAAGATTAGGAATACGAAATGCGAATGGGAATGTGATTGTGATTGCAATCAAGTTGACGAAGAAAGTTGGAGTGGGATGGCAACGCCAACTTTTCCCTTGCTTTCTCCTCTTTATTGCTCTAAAGCTCACAAGCTGCAACCTTCCAGTTCCACTTTCAGTTTTCCAGTGCCAGCTGTGTGTATCCATGTAAAATGTAAAATGTATCCTAATGGAGATTGAAAGTTTGTCAGCCTTTTACCATTTACCATAAAATCTTAATCTCCTTCCTACTTCATTGACTCAACTCCCAACTCCCAACTCCCAACGCTCAACTCAACTCCACGTTTGATTGTGTAAAATTCTCAGTTTAATTCCCAAACTCCCAATCCCAGTCAAATCAAATCCAGTCCAATCCAATCCAATTCAACATTCAACATTCCACTGAAGCAGACCAAACCAAACCAAATCAAATAGAACTTTTTCCATCGTCAACATTTAATTGCTTTCAGATTTCAGACATTCTACAATCTACATATATATCCACTCTGCACTTTGAATAAATCCATGAGTAATATCATGTAACTTTTTCAAATTTCAAATTTCAAGACTCGAGGCTCAAGACAAAAAACAAAAAAGCTCATTATTTGTGTGCTCTCTGTCTTGTGTCTTGTGTCATCTGTACCATTAACTTTGTACTTTGATTCTTGATTCCTACCAAATTCCGATTTATTCCTCAAATCAGAACCAAAATGAAAAAGTTGTAGATTTTAGATTCTTCTACTTTTGTCGATTTGTTCTTCCTCTTATTTTTGTCATACCTCAATTCTAAATTCTCAATTCACTCTGCACTAGACTATTAATTAATTTTATTGAGTAGATTCTTTAATTTTGATTTCAATTTCACAGTGTTTGCTTTTCACATTTCTGTAGTCCTGGTTTTATTTACTATTTACTAGATTTTCAAATTTGAAATTCCGAATTCCAATTAAAAATAAATAAAGTGTATTGGTTTATATATTATTTATTTTATTTGTGCAAAGATGGTTGTTGTTGTTATTGTTGTTTAGTTTTAAACAACATGGAGAATCGGAAATGGTAAACATGCATATCAAATTGCGACAAATTCTATGATAATATCAATATCAATATCAGTATCAAAAAGGTATCAAATTTACAAAGTAATTTATTTCATCCTCATATCAAGCTCTTTCTCTTTCTTTCTCTCGTATTTATTTGCAATACATTGTACATTGTATAGAACACTATGGAAAAGATAGAAAATAGAAAAGCTGAAACATAAAACTGATGATATTGATCCATTTTCCATGTATCATGTGTCTCATGTCTCATCTATCCCAACTCTTAACTATCATAACACTTTGGTGTTATTGTAGTTGGTAGTTGGTCGTTAATATGTAGTGAGCGACACAGGATGAATTGAGTATTGAGAAGAGAAAAGTTATCAAAGAGAAAATGTGTCTCATGCTTCATGCTGATGCCGGTGATGACTCTTTCTCTCTTTCTCTCTGTCTTTCATCCTTCAAATAGAATACTTATTGTACATTCCACATTCCACTCTCCCCACAATAACAAATAACATTACACAGTAAACCGTAAACCGTAAACAGTAGACAGTGGCAATAACAATTGCAATTATGAAAGGCTGATGAAAGGACGATGGCAACTTTTGGTGAAATTACAAAACAAAGTCCCTTTCAAGTATTAGTTAGTTATTACAAAGAGCAAAGAGTCTGGAAATTGGAGACTGGAGACTAGAGACAACAACTGGACAAGGAACAACAATTGCGCAACGTCATTTCCCAAAGTTTCCCATCACTCTATGAATATATGAATTATAAAATCAAATAATAAAGCTTTGATCTATTTTAAGCTATACAAGATATACGTAGTACAAAAACATGGAAATTTGACACATTCTTTTAGTACAGTAAAACAAATATTATACTTTACTTCTTATTTCTACTGATTATTCATACAGTGCCAACGTAATCAGAATTTGAAATTTGAATCTTGTTGCTCATTTTTTATGGTACATTTTCCACATGTAAATAAAACTTGAGTTGAAGTCAAAAAAAAATTGGTGAGAAAAATCAAGTACAGCCAGATGTTTCATAAAAGTATAACAATAGTTAAGCTGATGAAAATGACAATGATAATAAAAATCTTAGACGAGCTCGTTACAAGATTTAGGAAATATATATCTGATTAACGGGGAAGGGTAAAGGATAAAGGATAAACGATGACTCTGCACTCTACACCTTTCTATTATACAGAAAAGGCAGAAGCTAAAAGATATGTAGATGGAGTATGGAATCTTGTTGTTTTTCCTGCTTTCTCCTTTATCCTTTCTCCATTGTTCATTCCTAATGAAGAGTGACAAATATACAGTGTATTATTTATCATTGTGGAAGTGACATTCTCTCATGTTCAATGTTCAATGTTCAGTTTATTCCAGCTGCAAACAGCCAACTGCCTCCATTCACTATTCAACAGTCAGAATACCCATAATATAATATAATATAAGTATTGAGTGTTGAGAACATAATTGTGTCAGTGTCAATTATCTTTGATTGCGTCCTGTGCACTGTGTATTATGTATTATATATATTGTGGGCGTAATGTACACAGTATAGGTGGAGAAAAAAATGGAATTACCTGTACATTGAGAATTGTCATTTATATAATATACGTAATATACACATGAATATGAATATGACATGACATGATAAAGCTTCTATATATTTTGCATTTTGTGTATAGATTTACTTGTGACAAAAGAAAAGACGATAACTGACTCCTGTCTATTTTGTCTATTGTCTTTGACGTGTGCACTGTACACACTAAACAACTAAACAATCTACAACACATGCTGACTTATTAAATTTATGCCTTTCTTCTCCTTCCTGTCACTTGTTTTTGTTTGTTGTCATCACCGGATCAACAATGTACATTGACTCAATCCTTCTTTATATACAGAGTTTTAGATATTTAGGCCATCTATTTATATCTCGAGCATAATACATAATACAGAATATGAACTGCGCCGTTCACATTGAATGAATTGGCAAACTTTGGGATTTTGAATTCATTCAGAAATCCAGGAATACGGATATTTTAATATAACAAGTTCATGTCAGATGTCAGATGCTTATGCATTGTAAATGTACTCTGTTTTCTGTATACTGGATCTTTGGATATTTAAGTCGTTACTAAAGTATTATACTTTTGACTTTTGACTGTTGATTGCTGCAGGACAAACTGAGAACAAAATTGGTTCGCTCTTCACTCTTCTCTCTTTTCTCCAACTCCAACTCTAACGATACTTTATTGAGTCGAAAAGTTTAAAATGTGTGGGAAGGAGATGAAAATACGTACAATGTACAATGTACCCAAATAACAAATATAATGCAATCTTCAAAATACAGGTAGAGTAAATAACTTTTAATTTTCTACATCCTGTTTTAACTTTCTAACGCCTTCGCAATTCCTGATTCTGTGTTGGAAGTTGGAAGTTAAAGTTAAGTTAAACGGAAGCGTTAAAACTGAAATTTGAAATTACATTGAAAGTACAAAAAGACAGAAGATCAGTTTTAAACACCCCAGGAAAATTTTGGCCATTAACTAATTTTAGACATTTCCGCATTATTAATAATTATTATTATTCAAGTACGAAAAATAATGGGGTCAGTGTAACAACCATCAGGAGCATTAGTGAAAAACTGTGACTTTTGAATTAAACTAAAACTAAGGCAATAGTACCAGTAAAAGTGTTTTGTATTTTGTATTTGGCCCTTTTACTTTTTACACCAGAGTCAAGAATCAAGTCAAGAGTGAAAAGTCAGCAGGCTAAATTGTAATCTCCAAGCTCTAAGCTGCACACTAAACACTAAACACAGTCTCTGTTATGGTCTGTGAAAAATGTAAGACGAGTTTCAACATTTCTCTTCCTCTTGTGACTTGGATTTTAATTTAAAAACTTATTTACATTGTTTATACATTTATATACATGGATATAAATATACAGAATCAAGAATAAAGCTACGCTGATATATATGAAAAATGAAGCATAAAGATATAATCATAGATATATTTAGAGTATAAGCTCGCTGTAAAAGTTTTCAACCAAATGTTATAAGTTATAAGTTAAACCTATAGTATTTTGTGCACTGCATACTGTGTGCTTAGAGCATAGAGTTTTACTTTTTATAGAGTATAAAGTATAAACCAGAGTTAATTTGATGGATACATGTCTCTCGTCTCTATGCATATAGAACATAGAACATGGCTAGATTTTGCATGTAGAAAAGGATGTGAAAAGAGATGGGAAAAACAAGGAGGTAAAAGCCAAGATGCCGTAGAACGTAGAATATTACACATAATCCTGGAATCTACGATGGAATCTAGAATCTAGAACTCACTCAGTCATTCACTTAAATTTGGAGAAATTTCGAGCTCCGGATTTGGATTTCCCATCCAAACATTATTACAGATATAAATGTGTAACCTCCATCTTTTACTAGTATCTATCTCCCATTTTCCCATTTTCTACCTAGCAACTGAGAATAATTTTGGAGCATATTTACAGAGTATGATGTACAATTTTGTGGATTTCAGAAAGATTTTCCAACTCAACGTCCCTGGTCCTTGTCAATATCAACATGGCATTAAAATCCTACTTTGTAGTTTCTACTGTCTACAAAGTACAGGATAATACACATGACATGAGGAAAGATTCTGCCATGTCAAAGAAAAGGATAAAATCTACAATCTAAAATCTAAAGTGTTTCATTTTCATTTCCATTTCCGTCCTCACCAAAAGGAAGCGACTCACAGAATAAAATTTTCACGCCTCGTCAAAACTCAAAACTCAAAAACTTTCTCCTTTCTTTTCTCAGCAAGTGTAAAATGTTTACTCTTGGATCTCGAATATAAAATCTAAAATCTAAACTTGCGACTTAAGATGGAACGAAAAAGTGGAATGAGACATTTATTTTGTTTGTTTACCTCCTTTCAAAATTTGAACGGGGAGATTTCAACATCTTCCCTTCCATATGAAAAACAAATATAGAACACAGAAAACATGGAAGCTCTATGAATGGTAGAAAATATAAAACCGCTGCTGGAAAAGAAGGGGCTCAAAACTGGAAACTCAAGACTGAAAGAAGAGGAAAGTAAACAGATGCTTAAAATGTATAAAATGGATATTTATTAACAAACGTAAAATGTTCCATGTCATGCCTTTTCCTGGAAGGGGAAAATTACACTTTCTTAATGACGCATAACACGTAACACATAATAAATAGGTATCTCTCAAACTCACACATTTCACATCATATTCTGTGATGCAACAGCGTGGGAGAAAATCAAACAAGAGATATAAAAAAACTTCTAAGTACTTTTGCACTGTACTTCAAATAATTTACAAATTTCCAGACAACAGAAAACACTTATACTTGAATGGGCCATGATTTCGGATGAACTTTATTGTAGATTGTAGATGTACTTAAATTGCAAAGAGAAGGAAAATGGAGGCTGGATCTCAATTTGATAAAAATAGAAACATTTCCGAATTCCTAATAGAGTCTCCAAAATCTAAAGTACAATCCCGTATCAAAAGCCCAGTACGAGTAAAATGTAAAATGCACATTGAATGATTCAGGTATAAATCCATTGGATGAAAAAGTACATTTTAATCAATTTCTACAGGAAAATGCACTCTGGTTTTACTTTATGAGGATTCGGAATTCGGGATTCCGAGAAAAACTGAAGCTGCATGGAACATTGGAACATGGAACTGATTTAAAAGGAGATATCAATGTATCTGTATTCTATTCCATTTTCGATTCTACCGTCTCAGCTCTCAGCCTTTCTCCTATTTTATTCGAACCGCAATGTACAATGGACTGATCATGTGGAAAGCTCCCGCATAAATGATAAAGAATAAAGGAATGAAGAGTAAACAAAAACAAAGCGGAGTAGACTGATAAAATATGGTCAGTCCGGGGTCCGGGAAATGGAACAAAAAGAAAAAAGAAGGTAACAAAAGTCCACACAGTTACGTGGAAAGGAAATCTGAAATATATTATATACCTACTAAATGGAACCAATTCTATAGAATATTGAATTTTACATTTACATTTAAAATTTACATTCATATTCGATATTCAAGTATATTGATATATTCCAGATTCCAGACTCCTGTATTTCAAATTTCAATATTTTACTTAATATCACATTTTCATTCCAACCGAACGGAAAAACAATTTACTTGAATTCTATATAATATAAAATATAATACATATGATATATGGGCAATGTACAAAACACGTTGTATAATATATTGTATATTGATATTGAAATTGAAATGAAAGCTCTGCCCAAATACAAATTTCTCTTGGAGCTCTTGAAAAATACCGTACATAAATGTTACATGTGTGTTGAATGTTGAAGAATCGTAGAAAGGTATAGATTGATATATTTTTTTATTGAAATGACTGTATTTGGTATTTGGTTGAGCCGACTTGATTTGAAATTTGAAATTTGGAATTTTCGGATATAAAAGACATAAAATATGAAATATAAATAAAATACATGTAAAGAGGAAATTGGAACGGAGGATGGAAAAACAAGTAAAATATGTAAATGGATTTTTTCCTTTTTTCTTTCGTTCTTTCTTTCTTTCTGTTTCTAGTTTCTGCCTTGAGCATTCAACTCAATTTGTATTTTGTATTTTTATTTTCTACTTTGTTTTTGACTGCGGTTTACAGTTCAGTTGAAGAAAAGGTCTGTAGATTGTAGAATGGAATGGAATATAAAATGCGCACACATACATACATTTATGTATTTTTGTCTCTCTGTCTGTTTGGATTCATACATATTTATATCAAGTAAATTGAAGAAAATAAAACAGCATGTACATTTTACAGACAGTAGTCAGTGGCAACTGGAGATAGAATTTCGTACCTTTCTTCAGTAGTCAGTATTCAATATTCAATATTCAATTTTCAATACACAGGAACACCGTACAAGGTGAATCCCTCATAAAGACTCTCACACAAAACACAAAGCAGAAAGCAAAAAGATGTCAAGGTGCAGGAAAGTACCTAACTCTGTTACAATTTGTATGCAAAAAATTTCGGAAATTAAATGATGGAGAAAGCAACTCTGCAGAGTTGTACTCTGTAAAAAGAAAGAAAGAAGGAAATTCACATGTGGCATATTTCATATGTGCCACGAGTTAAAAGTAACAAGTAACCACATGTAAAATGTACACTGTACAATTTGTGATGCATCTATAATAGAAGAAAATGTTCAATATAAATGTAGTGTAGAATGTAGATACTAGATACCTTTTTACTTTTTCCTTTTTACATATACATGAAACATCAAATGGTCGGATTTGAATGAAAGGAAAATTGTCTACATTATGAGTGAGAGAGAATGGAGAAAAAGGATTCAAGGCGGCCGGTGTTCAATTTACTAGTAAATATGTATTCCACTTTCTCCTTTCTACTCGCCCGTTTTATTTATTACATGTGTAATAAATTTGACGGCTTGTTTTTCCTGGTGCTGGTTCTGGTACTGCTCGTTTTCTCTTTCTCTCTCTTTTCTACTGACCAGTTCAGAGTTGTACTCGTTTGATGTTTGGTGTTTCATGTTTGATATTTGACCTTTTCCCCTCCTTTCTCATTCAACTTTCACTACACCGTACAAAACAGTACAGCACATGATGGTTAAAATAATATTCTATATTCTATGTGTTCGCCATACATCATACATTATACGTTATACGTAGATACCAAACAAGCAGTACGTACACATAAGAGCCACAGAGAGATGAGGGAATGAGTGAGTTTAGATGTTGAATGTGCTTTGAATTCGGATTCGGATTCGGATTGGGACTTTCTCCATCCATTCTCTTTCTTGTACATTGTACATGCATCTTTATATGGACACACTGCACTGTACAGTAGATTGGATGGGTTTGGAGTTTGGATTGAGTTGAGAGTATAGAGTGGCAATGTTATAGTTTGTGGTCTGTGTCTGTTTTCTGTACTCTGTCCATTGTACTCTGTCTATTGTACATGCAACATGCAGCACTCAACTTTGTTGTTTGGTTCTGGTTCTGGCACTGAAACTAGAACTGAAACTGGAACTGGGACTGGAACTAGTTTGATGATAATGATAATGGTGGTCTGATGTTTGTTTTTATTTTTCCTTTAGACTCTAGACACTAGACTCTAGAGTCTAGAGTATCTACAATCTACAATCTATAGAGTAGAATGAGAATCTAGAATTCAGAGGATCATGTAATCTTTGATTATTTATTTTATTCCGTTCTCTTGCGGGTGGGCTGTGGATTCTGAATTCTGGATTCTGGATTGAAACAGCTCATGAACAATAATTACAGAATGGAAATCTGTGGGATTGGAGCTTTGAGCTTTGAGATTTGAGGAACTACCGACCAATCTTCTAACATCCAATATTCAATACCTATTACATCAACTACAAACCAGCAGACCAGTGCCTCCACATTTTACATTATATAATCTACTCTATTTTTATTGTATACAGTGTACAGTGTACAGTATACAATGTACAATATAAAGTACGAGGGACCTGCTTCAGTTGGGGGAATCGGGAATCCATCAGTTGGATTGAAATTCACATGGCATTTCTTTTGATCGACCATCGTCTCAAATTTAAGAGTTAAGAGTCTACAGAGAGTAGAGAATTTCATGCCTTGTCCTTACCGTTTTAGATTTTACTTGAAATTTTGAAATGTAGGACGTTGGACGTGAAATGTCGGATGTCGAATGTCGGATGTAGGTCATAAACTGACAGCATAAAGTGTACAGTACATGTTACACATTACACATGATGTGATTGTGATTGTGTTTGGGGGTTCTTCTTGTCACGTTTCAACCTCGTAAATGAAAATAAAACTGTGTCGACTAAGGATTTGAATGTTGCAAGTAAGTTGGAAGTAGCAGTCCAAGCATGTCTTTCTCTGTTTGTATGCATCTAGTATCTGCACAATGCAACTGGAACTGGAAGCTGGAAAATGAAAGTGGAAAGCTTCTTTTATACCTTGAACCTTTGCTTTCAATTGGAGGATCTTCTACATACAACATACGGTACAGATATTGTACAAAGTATTATAAGAAGAAGACAGTGGATTTAGTATTGAGTTGAGAATTGTTATTCCTGGATCTATCTTATATGACTCCATTTTGCCGAGCGCCGAGCTTGGAGTGTGGATACTGGGGATTGTTGTGCTACGTAAAGGATAAAGTAAATAAAATAAAAAATAACAATATGAAGAACTTTTTCGATGAATCGACCTCCTGTGGGCACCATCCATTCATTCATTCATTCATCCGTTCCTTCTCCAACTTTCATTCACTCATTCATTCGTATTCTTATTCTTCCTTCCATTCAGCTTTCAGGATTCACTGTACACTGTACATTTTATTGTACAAAGTCCAAAGTGCACTCTGCCTCAACTCTCTTACACGTATTTTTATATTACTTCTCTCATCACCATTTTCCCCTTTTCCCTGCCTTTTCCAAAGACTTTCGATTTTCAATCCGTGAGAGACACAACATTTTTATACTATATTCGTTGTACGACGTACACGTGTGCCTCTCTGTTCTTTTTCCACTTTCTACTGTATTTTTCCATCTAAAATCTAAAGTGACACATCTCATCAACGTAGCTCATTTTTATGCTTATAGATTATGAAAAGAAATACGAAATACACATGTCATGTATCTCAAATCTCGATATTCAATACCGATATCAATATTGATATCAATTTGACTGGGCACTGGGCATGCCTGGAAAATGGGAAATGACAATGACATGGGAAAATGTCATGTTGTCTCACAGTTCAAATTCAGTTCTACCAAAAACCAGAAACCAGAAATTCTCACGTCCCACCATCTCTACCCGTTTTAGTGTATATGAAATAAATAATAAAAAACCAAGGCAGATAAGAATGGAAATAAAACGACCGTCCCTTTTTTCTACTTCATACTCTCAGCTTCTTACTTTTTACTTCGTACGCGTCAACTTTCATTGATTCTTAATAAGAATAAATAGCAAATAGTAAACACACCTAACAAAAAGTCTCCAAACTCCAAAAGCATCGATAGATAATATTTAATAGTTACATGTGTCATGTAATATTTTCCCCACTATTTATTGGAATTACTTGATAATATCTTTCATCATTTTATGAACTATATTTCGTTTTTCCCATTTTTTCCCTCGAGTAAATAGTCCATGTCTGAGATTTGGAAGCATCATTAATTCTCATCACGACTCTAGTATACTATCTTTGTACGTTATTACTTATTACTAATAAAATATTAGAATTACGACACATGGAAAAGGGCAAAATACACAGATGAGAATGAAGATGTCTCGATGGAATCCAATTTGAACCATTTTATTATTTACACAATTTGACTACTTCCTTCAGTCATTTTGATTTTCCCTCTGAGGAAATGAATTAGCTTAATTAAAAGTGAATGAAATGTTTACCCTATTCCTGAACAAAACCTCAGTCCTCAGTGGTTAAGTAAAAAACTGTACCTCCACATCAAACGCTTTTTACTTTTTCTGGAAAATATTCTGAGTTCTGAGAAACTGGAAATTCAGTGATTTTTGACAGCTAAAAAAACATGAGTTGTCGCTTGGAAGTTGGAATTGTAATATTAATGAAACCGTAAACAGTGAATAGTAAACACGTTTCGCATTTCCGCCAAGGAAACGCGATCTTTTACATTTCCCACTTTCTACTTTCACTTTAGCACAAAAGTAAAACATGAGGAACGAGAAAAGGTGATTTCAATGAAATTGGAGATTGTAGAGAACCGAGAACGCGAAAGAAAAAGAAAAAGACGAAAACGAAAACGATCCGAGATCCGAGGAAGAACAATACAAATGATGATAATGTTTCCAAGCTAAATCTACCAATATATCTATATCACGTCTGGAGTCTGGAGTCTGTAATGTGTAATACATAATACATTGTAAATTGTACTCGTAGAAAAAATAAGCAAAATACATCCATTTTCGACTACAGGACGAAAAAGGAAATGACACAGAACACAGAAGATGCAAGACGAAAGACGTAAAATGGAGAGAGGAAGAGAAAAGAACAAGAAGAAGGCAGAGTGTTGTTTTGCAACGTTCAATGTTCCTTGGTTTTTCTAAACCTCGAATCTTGAATGGAGAAAAACATGGTCGTAATTTAAGAGAAAGCACTACAAAAGCAACTACTATACTAGCTTGTATATAGATGTCTCTTTATACTGTTCACCGTTCACCATTCACCATTCACCGTTCACGATCAAGGGAAGAGGAAAGTATGAAAAAGAGGCCAACTAGGAAAAAAACTCGGAATGTTGAATGCACTATTTTTTTTTGAGGAAAAGAGCACTTCATCAATGTTTGAATGTTGTCTCCGATTCAGAAAAAAAGGAGCAGGAAAAAGGAACGTGCGTATTCATTTCATCATTACTCAGTTACTCTTTTAGTTACAATTTTCACTGTTCAGTGTTCAGTCTTCAGCCTCCCTTCATTCCACGTTTCACAATCTATTCATATCTGTATTCCTGGTTCTCCAGACTCCAGAATCCAGACGCTATAGAGAAAACCAACTCTTGGTCCAAAGTCCAAAGTCGATAGTAAATGTAAGGAACTGGAAGATGAAAGACGGAGAATGAAGGATGAAGGATGATTCAACTTTGTCCTTTTGTCTGGAATTTGGAATCTCGAGTCTCGAGTCTGATAGAGTATAGAAAGTAAAAAGTATAAAAGCTGAACGACTACAAATACAAGTACAAATATGCAATATGTACAAAGTAGTACAATGCAGAATGGTTGTTGTTGATATGCTTGAATTTTAGAGGGAAAAGTAAAAGAAAGGACGGGAGATTTTCTAGGACAACTTAAATTAAAAGTACCCCTTTCACAGTTCGCAATTCACAATTCGTAGTACAGTAAAGCTCAAAACACAATACAAAATACAAACTACAGCACAAGACAACACTAATGTTAGTGTTTAAAGACGACTAGAAAGTGGAAAGTAGGAGAAGAGACCGAGGCTGAGACCGAGACCGAGATCCAGAACCGAGAAAAGACAGTTTGGTTTAGTTGTTCACTGTTGAACAAATTTATCTCTTCCTTTTCTTGTTCCTCGGTCCTCCGTCCTCCGTCCTCTGTCTTTTTACACTGTAAACTGTACAATGTACACTGTACAATGTTCACTCCTTCTTCCTTCTTCCTCCTCTTGCTGTTGGTTTTAATAGGGACTGCAATTTATATTTAAAGGACTCGGCCATAATATTTATTGTGTAGTGTCACATCTTCATTTCATTCTGTATTCTGTATGTACAATGTACAATGTACAATGTGCAGTGGTACAGTGTACCGACCAAATAAGAGAGATGATGCTAATTCAACTGCCTGAGAACTGAAAACTGAGAAGGCGAGGACACATAAACGGAATGAAGAAATTAGGAAATAAAATAAAGACAATTTATTTTATTTCCTCAAGCACATGAAACTCTCAACTCTCAATGAGACTTTCTCTCTCAGTCTTTTTGTTCTGTTCTGTTCTATTTTCTATCCTCAATCTCCATTTTATGAATACATGTACCTAAAAAATGTATACATATCATATATACTTGAGATACTATTGTATTGTTGTGGATTGTGTAGATATTAGATACTAGTAGTATATACTATTTTAGAAGAAGATAGAGAAAGAAAGAGAGAGCATCCTTCCACTTCAATTTGTAATACAATAAAACAAAAAAGAGCACTTTCTCTTTTTTCTTCTACGTACAACGTACAGTGTAGTGTATATTGTATATGCTATATAATTTGTTCTTTTCATTCTCCTTTCATATTCAAAATATGGAATTCGGAATCTAGAATAAAAGAATACCAAGTTTTGTATGAATACGCACAAAAGTACAAGAGTACAAGAGCTCCAGGAAATAATAATAATAATATGTTTGGATTTTTTTTTTCATCCTTTTCCGAGATCAAAAAATATTATAAGAACTGCACAGTAGCGGCATATGCGTAAACTCTAATCTACATCCACCATTCACCGTTTATTGTTCATGGTTTTCATCTTTTATCTGTTTAGAGTTTAGATAAATATGCAGATATTTTACATTATATTTTATACAAGTATATTGTATAGGAATGAAACATGAAAAAGATTTTAGTTTATATTCTAGATTCTAGATTCTAGAGGCTATGAATTTGTACAACTTTTTTTCATATGAAAATGCGGGAATAATAATAATAATAACAATAATAAGGTCTACCATATTTTTCTATCTATGTTTTACATTGTATCATGTTATTTCCTAGAATTTTTGAGTTTTGTGCACTCTGTATCTTGAATCTTGATATTTACACTGTACTTTGTTTGCTTTTCTACATTTTGTACTTTCTCCTTTCTTCCGGTTATTTTTCTCTCTCAGTGTGTCACTGTGTATTTTGTCTTGTCAATATGATCGACAAACAACATGCCTTTGAACAAGGCTTTGATGCATCCAAAATCAAAAGGATGGAAAAAATAAAAAGGCCTGTGTCTGCATAATACAGAGGGTTATTCCTATTTATATGAACACTCAACTTTTTCTTCTCCTGGCCATTGTTTCAAGTTCCAGTTCAAACTATTAGCACCACCAAAAACTTCAGTGTATGTAGATAGGATTCAAAACAAGTGCCGTTAGAATCCATCAGTTCCAACCATAAATACGTTACTTTGAAAAAAATGTTTCAAAAAAAAGTTTTCCGGGACTACTTTGACCTGGCTTTCGGTGACATTTAAATTTAAAACAAA
>JABASP010000100.1:0-83290 GCA_019776565.1 Sminthurinus signatus
TTGGTGGTGCTAATAGTTTGAACTGGAACTTGAAACAATGGCTAGGAGAAGAAAAAGTTGAGTGTTCATATAAATAGGAATAACCCTCTGTAGATATCTATTATGAACCCTGTCTATCTGCTTGTCAACAAAAACTGCCTTTCCATTTCAAGAAAAAATCAGGCAAGAACCAAGAATATGATTAATAATGAATTCCTCCTTGAATTTTATTTTTCTCAAAGGAGAAAAATTGTACTCTCTGATCCTCAGAAGCACATAATATCCATTTCCATATTATATTATGTTTAACAGACCTCTATTAGTTATGATATTATTACCAAATGAAAGTGTGGTAATGTGGGTGTAATATAGAAAATAAAAGAAAAATACACGGCAAAGGAAAAGGAACGCACTCAAGTTTATTGACTTTACCGACACTCTTGATTCTTGATACTAAAGACATTTTTTCTGTTTAGAGGACAACTAATACGCAGCTAAATACGCAGCCTTTAACTTGAAGAGAGAATAGTATCAAGAATCTAGAATCAAGATCGTTTATGTATTATACTATCACTTTCATTGTTTATTTTATTTTACATTTTACATACCGACACACTCACACACAGAGCACAGAAAGAGAGAGAGAGTTCAATAGTTCACCTCGATTTAAAATGATTAATATAATATCATTATTAATTAGGCAGGTTTTCCTGTGCGAATACATACACGATACACGTAAGAAAGATGTTATATTATCTGAATAAAGCTTCATAAAATAGTTTTTCAGTATTTGTATTTGTATTCGTATTACGCATGGATTAACGTATCACATTACTGTGCTTAGAGCTCATAATAAATAGCCTATTGATAATAAACTCCAATGTACAATGTAATATATAACAGCAGACAGGATGAAGAGAAAGGTAAAAGAAGAGGAGTCAAAGAATAGAAAGTAGTGTATATTATAGTGTTACTCGAAAAAGGAAGTTGAAAGTTTACATTGTCTTGTGTACTTTGTTCATACATGCACAGAAATACGATATTTATACGCATATGAATATTCACATGTGTGTGAGTATTATAGGAACAAGTAGAGAGATAGAACCCACGTGGATGTGCGTATAAAAGTAAATGACCGACAATACCAATACAAATATGAATACAGACGACGAACTACAGACATACATGTAAATAGCAAAGACACCTTGTCATAGTTGTAGAATGAAGAATGAGATGATGTTTGAAGTTTAAATACTTGTATATATTTTTATATAAGACTGATTGTAAACGTGGGAAAAGCTATTGAAACAATTATAAAACTGAACTTCCCTAGTACAGATCAGAGACTGATTGCATGCATAATGTGCATGCATGTGTCTTACACACGAGAGAAAAATGGTGAGGGACAAAAAGTTAATTATGTATTAAGACGTATAATTATTGAGATAATTATGAGCAGAGTAGTCGCTGGTCACTGACAGCTAGTGCGTAAATTGTAAGTTGTAAGATATTGTAGATTAGATATTATGTATTAGATATTGAAAAAAAAAACTAAAAGAAGACACAAAAGTATTTTATAGGTGATGATTACCATTGGAAAAAAATTCAATGATAAAGCTACTGGACCAAATTATATAGTCTAGATTCTAGATACATTCTACATGAAGCTATTTTTAAATATCAAATGTGCTTCTATTTTTTACACATCTTTTTTTTGTCCGATGAAAGTAATGTATTCACATTTCACATGTACGAACTAGGAACTACAAACAAAAGCAAAAGTACATGAATGTGATATGAAAAGCATTCATCAAGAGCGGACATATAAAAACATTATGAGTACATCTGACACAATTGTAATTTATATCGGGAAATAAATACTAGCATTTTATATAGAGTAGAAAATAGCTTCAGTCTTCAAGTCGCCTAACTTCTGCCAGAATTAAAATTAGTCTTATCTTTTTCTTCCTCGTCTTCCGAATCTGAATCTAAATCTGAATATCTTTCCCTGTGCTCATTAGCTCTTAAATTATGAGTTGCTTGCAACTAATATAGATCTTTCGTCCTCTGTTGAATACTGAATACAATATATTTTCCGTGTACATTTAATGAGAGCACAGAGCATATTATAAAACTAGTCTAAACTTCCAATTCCAAATTATGATAATGCGAACAGTATTGGAATTTTTTAATCCTTGCCGATGGAGGGGCAGTGGGGAATGGGCAACAAACTGATTTAACAGTCAGGTTGCAATCTTCATTTGTCTAGGTTCTATAGGTGTGTGTTTGTGTGTGATTAATTAAAAAGGTTTTGTATATTGAATATGTTGTGCTTATAGGCATACAATGATGCATGCATAATAATTCGCAGGTTTTCGAAAGTGTTTTTTTTTCGTTCAATTTTTCTGATGAGTATGAATAACAGAGAGAGAAAGAGAGAGAGAGAGAGAGCAATTAGAATTGTAGCAAAATCTACAGAACGAGGATTCTGAATGATGATAATGATGCTGATGATGGCGAGGGTACGTATTATTTGTTGGTTGTAGCTATGCGCACTGTATACATATTTTGTTAACTCGGTTGTTGTCCTGGCTGTTCAACAAATTGAAATAAGGTAATGATATTATATTATGCTAATGGTGATCATATTTTCTTTAATAACTTTATGTCTCTCAACTCTCCCCATCATCATATCAGTATCAGTTTCAGCTTCATCATCATCATCATCTCTGTATATCTTTGAGTTTTGAGTTTTGAGTGGAAAGCAACAAAGTATTTGACTATAGTAAAAGTAGCATGTGGATAGTAGTATGTAGAACGTAGAACGTAATCCTCTAATCGTTATATAGAGAGCAATCATCCCCCAGAGAAAATGAGAGTGATGATGAGAATCCGAATCAGATTTCAGGGGAATGCATACATGTTACATGTGCATGTTTGGAAAAATTTTCTTATTAAAAAGTATTACGTAAGTCTTCAAATATTGCTAGTGTTGTTTTTTTCCCTCTTTCCTTCATTCTTTTGCAGAAGGCAGGGAACGCAAATATTTTTCATAATCAACTCACAAGACACATAATACATAATACATACGCAAACGATTTGACTGGCGACGCCAAGACTTGCAAAGAATTCTTGTTTAACCGGTAGTTTTCCATTGTTTTTCGTAATTTTTTCGAGTGTTAGATTTTGAGCTTGGAACTTGAAGTTTGGAGTTTTGAGCTAAGCTGATGGAATTCTTTCCTCCTAAATGTATAACTAAGTATCTTCATCATGTCATATCATCATTTGATTTGAAGTTTGAAGTTTGAATTGATATATTGATTGTTGATGTGTGGATGTGCTCCTGTGTATCAATTATTATTTTTAATCCAGTCCCAGGTATTTTACATTATTAGGAGTATGATTGTCGTGTGTATCACATTGTTTTATGCGTGTTTTATATGGCACGAAACCAAAAAGAATAATAAAAATAATAGCAACTTATCCTTAATCCGTATCTTTGCTATTTCATATGTTGTGATCAGTACAAAAAATCCACAAGTCTTCTGTAAGAATTGTGACATTATCTCTGTCGTCAAAGTCATTTGCTTCTAGTTTTACATTCTTTCAACGGTCAGCGGGGAGATTCTAGATTCTATACTCTAGACTAGAGTCGAGACACGAAATTATCAAAGTCAAAACTTTAAGATAATTTGTAGCTGATTATTAGACATTTTTTTCAAGAGTCTCCTCTTTCAATGTCAATCGAATCTAATCCCAAAAGGAAAATGAAAATGAATGTGATGAGCTGAGAATGAATAAATGCGGTGGAATGTACGAATAAATACCTTCACATTTCAAATTACTTTCTGCGTACATTCAACGCTGAAACGACATGTGATGCAAAGATACGTGAAGATATGGAGAAAAGTTGTGTGGATTGTAGTTTGTATAGTTGTAATTTCGAAGTATGTAGTATGTAGTATGTAGAATGTACAATGTACAAACAGGAAAGTTCAAATCGTTCATAGACTCTTTGCAAATGAGTTGGTTGAAAGAAAGAAAGAAACAAATGAGGGAGAAAAAGAAGGAGCATAAGAAGAAGAAGAAGAATCGGCCTTGAAGGTCGTTGTCATTTTCTTTGCACGCACAAATACGCGTATGCACAACGGGACAGGCTATACTGTGTAACAGGTGTTTAAGTATCATTATATTGTGTATTATGTATGTGCATATATTCACTGGAGCTTGTGAAGGCATTGGCACAAAAGCGAATTAGAGAGACAGAGTGAGAGAGAGAGAGAGAGAGAGAGAGAGAGAATCTTACCTGTTCACAATTCACAAGGACGATGAAGATGAACAACATCATGTGAAAGAATTTTCTTTCTCGCGAATAGCGATACATTTTATTGCTTGTAGGAAGATGACGAGAAGACAGCAATATAATAATTTCATGTGCTATTCAAGATCAGCCGCAATTATTATATTACATATTACATACGAGATTCATAATATGTACAATGTACAAGCAACTGTGTGTCCACGAAACAACTTACGCATAATTTCCCTTCAAGCAACAAGCAACGCACTTTTTTTCTAGACTCCTCTCATTCTCTATTCTCTCTCTCCCTATTGAAATGGAAATGCAAACTTCTTCTTTGTCATAAATTACCAATGGTTCTTCTTCTTCTTCTTCTGAATTTTGGTCTGTCTCTGTCTTTGCTTCTGCCATATAGCCAAATCTCAGCTTCATCTCAATTCTGAATCCTACAATATATCTGTGTATAATATAATATATTTCATGCACTAACTATCCGTCTTATTATTCTCATTTATTTTTCGTTCTATTATGCAATAAAATATGTAAAAATCCATGTACGATTTTCTTTTGAAAGGATCAACTGACTGCAGAAATGGGAAGACAAGCATTCATAGGGCGAAGACAGTAGTAGACAGTAAATATTGCAACAATATAACAATAACAATAATTCTGATCCTCTCTGTCATGTGGCTTGTAGAATGTAGAAGGTAGAAGAGAAGCAGTTCCATGGGATGTGTAAAATATACGCACACATGTGTGTGTAATGTGTACAGTTTACGTTGTATATGTTACATGTTACATAGAAAATACAATATACAATTGCCATCATAATCATTGAAATTCAATAGAATATTTTTTGCACTCTTTACAATCCTTACAACTTACAATTAGGTCTTTTTCTGCAGCTCACGCACTGTCTCTTTTCCCTTTCATTCCCCTTGTACCTTGTATATTGTATACTCTTTCTCTCAAGTTTATTTATTTAGAGTTCAGTCTCTTGTGTCTCATGCTTCCAAGTTTCCATGTGCTTGCATATCATTCAAGTATCATACTATGTAGCACTTTTCAAACGATTCTTCATCTTAAATCGCTTTACTTTGAATATTTAAATATTATACTTTATGCTCTATCCAAAGTACACACACGTATTATAAAATATAAAATATTTTGTAGAAGAGAACGTGATCTTGAACTTGAACAATAATAATAATAGTAATATTAGTTGTAATATTTTTTTTATTATTTTATGCTAGCAGTTATTGATGAAGGCAGCGCGGCCGACAGAAGTTTGGAATTTTTATTGAAAGGAAAAGGTGAAAAATTTAAAGACGTTTAAATTTGCTTAAATGTCATGTGTCATATTATATTATATGACTCATATATCATATATCATAAAAGTACACGATATTATTTAAATTTAAAATGTTAAAGAGTAGTAAAATGTAAAATATACATGTGCATAATATAGTACGTTGTATGTTGTTCCTCCTTCTTGATTTGCTACTTTTATGTAGACGGGGATTATATAAAAGACTTTCTTCGAATGTCGAAGAATGGACATTCGAAGCCGCCACGACTGTTTAGTACGTGAGGAGTGTAAAGTTATTTTTATTGGCACTTAAAACTCGGTAAGAGGAAGAGGGGGAAAGGTGTAAGAAATTTATTTACTCAACACATTCAAAACTACTACAACTACAACTACATGTACTATTACTTTGTCTGTTAAAGGCGAAAGAAAGATCGGACTGTAGACTGTAACTGCATGGTCATCACAAATTTATGCTAATGAATGAAGATGTTTTGCATCATGTAGATAATAATGATAATAATACAATACAATATACTAAGATTCAATGCTCATGTAGAATGTCGAGTGTAGATATCTGTACGATAGAATATATTAGAATATTATGTAGATGGATGGGTAATAGAGATCTAATAGAATTATTGTGTCCAGAAGGAAGAAGCCACACCCGAAAAGGAAATGTTGAACGTTGAACATTGAGCATGAGGAAGAAGAAACAAACGCATCGTATTTATTATGTGTATGTTGAATGTTGAAGAACAGGGCTGTATAAATAAATAAATAAATACCATTCTGTCAGCTCATCATAAAAAACTTGAGAGCTGAAGCTGAAGGTGATTGTACGAGTGTTGGTCCAAATCACATGTACTTATTGAATCACACTTTACAGCATTTGCCTACATTTATTCCACTTTGTACTTTTTACACCTCTTCAAATCAGTTCAGTTCATCTTTGAAATATCTGTCAATTGTCCATGACAATGACTTTTAGAAAACATGACATGTCATCTCTCACCTACATGTATGTTGTATGTAGCTTAATGAGAGTACGTGCTACGCTGTTGTTATTATTATTATTATTCGGTTTGTACCCAAGAACAATAATCAAGTAGCAAGGAAACAGTAGTGTTTGGATTTCCTACATCCATCTTACTTTCTTCTACAATCTAGAATCATGCTTAAATAAAGGATGAATGATAAATGATAACAGAGCAAAAATGTTCTGATCACTGAGGCTTAGTATTTGTAAAAAAAACAATAATAATACTTTTCATTGTTATTGTTGATTGACTGCAGACTGCAAACTGTACAGTGAGTGGGAAAGTGAGAAAGGGTCTGATTTCTTAATTGGGCAAGAATATGAATATGAAAATGCCATAAATTTGATTTACTTTTCTCTGCCTTCTACACTCTACATTCTACACGTGAGTCTCTGTTTAACAATTGCAAGTTCTTCCTCGCTAATTGTATGTCACATGTCATGTCATTTCCTCTCATGCCCTTTTGTCTCCTAGTTTGAATTTGAAGCTGGGATTCTCCCTATATGTACATTTAACATTTTACTTAATGATTAGTTGCCTTTTATTATTATAAATTATAAATCAATCATTGTACATTTTGTCCAAGAAATATTTACAAAAGAAAGAAAGTCGTACCCGGAAGAAATGAAAGCCGTAAAAAGAAAATTGAAATTTTTTGACTTGATGCATAATTGACAATTGACAAGGATCACGGATTTGACATAAAGTCAAAAATGATCACAAGAAGAATATTCTTCTTTTCTTTCTTTGTCTTTCATTGTGAAAGAGAGCAAAAATTTTGAGTGATTCCACGTATTCATCACAACTATGTAAATTTTCTAAAAAAGGGCATCACGAATACAAATAATGAATGAAAGTGAACAAATTCATTTGGACATAAACATGCGGAAGAGAAAAACTTTGGTTCAAAACCAAAGTTTTTTTTCATGTTGTACAGTGTACAGAAATTTGGATTAGCAATTAGCATATTCAATATTGGACTTACCTTTAATTCCAAATAATTTCAATGAACCTCTTCCCAAATTTGAGGAGGAGGAGGAGGGAAATTAGTGTCGATTTGTACCAAATGACAAAACTTGTAAAACACAGTTTACTTATGGTAGTTGCACGATTAACAAGTTACGAAGCGAAAGATAATTAGCACTGAAAGTTCTTTTCACTGATTCATAGATAGTAGCAAATCAATAATCAAAGTTTGATTGAAAAATAATTTAGTTTTTTTACATATCTCTACGATATGAGATACGAGTTCTTGACCCTTCAAGACTGTTTGTAAAGAGAGAATAATACAGAGGAAATACAAATAATCAAAGTCACAAATGATGGTAGTAATCTTTGCGGAAGGATCACTGTGTGTAAAGTTTCGTGTGTACTTTTTTACTATTCTTGGTCCACTACCACTATCTTTGTTTCCCTACTGTTTTCTCAACGTTTTCCACAGCTAAAGGGATTACGGATTAGGTGATAAGGACAAGGGACAAGGCTTTCCAGGGAAATTATTATTCAATATTGAATACCCTATACACTCTATACAAAGGGAACAATAGGTTGTGGTGATTTTTTACTGTACTGTGCACTGGAGTAAGTATTACACACGTAATAGATAATGTATGTCTATCTGATAAAATCTAGTGGTGAAATACGGAGAAATATCTATGTTGATGAGGAACCACAAATCCTGAGCACTGTACATTGAGCACTGAACATTGAACATGCGCTTGAGCAGTCGGAGGAAAATCTTTATTATCTCCTGTGAACAATACTGATAGAAAAATGCAAAAAGCTAAACCACGCACTAACATGATTTTTTGTTGTTGTCTCTGTGGATCTATAGAAAATCCCTTTACAATTTACAATTAATACACTACCGTGATCCTGTGTGGATTATTATTATGTATTATGCATTATGCGTCATGTCTACTCATTAACTTTTCATTCTCAAAAGTTTCATTTTATAAAGTTCTCATAAAGTGATCAACTTCACACACAAAACACAAATACAAAATACACGAGATGAGTCGAAGAATAAACGTGTGGCGAATGAACTGCATTTCTGTTTGGTATGTACATGAATAAAACATGCATCTGGAATCTGCAATATTGTACATCGTGCATACTACTTACAGCGAAGACATTGTATGCATCATAATTATAATTCAGACTTAACAAATTAGATTTGTTGAAGATGATATTGTACAAAGAAAAACGTGTGCTGTACTTGTATTTTGTAGTTTGTACTATACAAATTTTACAATAGATATTCGATTGACAAAACAAGTGCTCGAATCAACTAATGAGCATGTAAATCTCAAAATATTATGGGCCCGTTCTACAAGTAAACAATATCAGACATAACTTTTGACTTTTTATGAATTTTCTAACCTTTTGAGCTGAGTTTAAACAAATATTTGTCACGTGTATGAAATATGAAATACAGAAAATGTGACGACATAGTTTTATGTTTTTATTTCTATTTTACGGTTTGCACGTCCGAAGGTTTAAGCAAAAACTACTGATTACTGATGCATAAAATAGAAAAAATAGGATAAATGTTTCTTTGTATAGCAAAGTTGTTTTTTACAACTGGGTGTTATATTTTGCAGAACCTCCCAAGTCTGGCTTACTGGATACTGAATACTGGAAGTTTAAGTAAGAAAATGCATGCGATTGAATTCTGATCATAGCATGAATCTTTTTACCTTGTCACTCAAGTCAAAGGTGAATTCAGTAAAATGGAATTTTGTATTTGCCATTGACAGTGTGAGACAACACTCAACACTTTATTGCATCTTGTACAACACTGCTAGCCTGTTGTCTGTTATCAATCTGATTACGTGCATTTATTACCTATTCAAAGTCGGCTTCTTTTGATCTTGCTAATATTAAATGGTGGATGGATTTACTTTTATCACACTAAATTTATTACTTTGTTTCTAGTAGCTTCCAATTAAATACTGTTTACCCCTGTGTTTTTTTTGTCTATGATTTTAGACTTTGACATTTGATTAGAGAGAAAAATAGAGTAGATGTAATTTTTTTCTCCAGTATTTTTTTTGTTTTTTTTTTGTTTGGGGATAGACTGTAATATTATAGTGATAAAGTTGGATACTTTCATAAATGATGTGTTTGTGTTTATTTGTACAAAAGTGCAACTGCACCAAAAGCCAAATGAGCCAAATTCAAATAAACCACAAACTTGAAACTTTTGTTAGCTGTTACTACATTTATTTTCTATTTTTCATCCATATTATCAATTTGCTACATTTAATATGGTTTGCTTGAATACCAGTACGAGTACTGATATTGATTAGTTACCTGAAATATTAATCATTTTTCGGAAACATTTGTGATGACAGTGACCTTCTGAATTTGGTGATCACATTTGAAATGTGAACTTGAACTGAGATGAAACTGAAAACGAAAAGCATATTAGATTGTAAATGGAGTGATTATGTGTGTTTGTGTGTGGAAGTCTTTGTGTCTTTTTCTCTCTTCTCTCTATTACTCATTGTCTAGCCTGTTAAAGATTACACAGTCCAATCCTTTTGAACACCTCGTCAACAATGTGTACAAAGCACCACACAAATACTGTTGGTTGTTTGCTCATCATTAATGGAATTGTCTTGTACTTGAGTGCAAATTGGACTCAGATTTCTACAGCGGATGAGATAACTATTCAATGCATGGCATGTGGTATGGAGTATTATCTGTCCACACGACTAGTTTTGAATTTGTAAAACCTGGAGATATTGTCAAACATCAAATGTCAAGCATACGAGGCATTTTATGCATATTAAACAAGGTTTTATAGATACTAACCCTATTTTTATTTTACTAAAGCTGTATTTACAAAGCTAAAGTAGTTATAATATAAAAGAATTTAATCTAAATGGCAACTCTAAATGACAAGTTTAAAGAAAAGGGCGTCGTTACTCGTGATTCGTTGAAATGTGTGATGTCTGGCAGTTGTGTCTATCTGCATATTATATCTTTTCTCTGGAAACTGGAAAGCTTACACTTTTAGTGATAGGTGATAGCAGCTTTTCCCTTTGTAATGTCTAGTCTATTGTCTTAAAAAATAGATTATATGAGATAGATGAAGAATATTCGTTTTAGTTTTCACCTTCGTAACTGTCACCCACCTTTTCAAATCTCCAATAATACAAGTCAATAGTCAATGTTAAGGTTAAAATTAAAACTCAAAAGCTTATATAGATTTTTTACCATCAATTTAATTGTAGCTTTATACGCTTGTTTTCACTTTTTTTAATATCCAAATTTACAATCAATCTTCATTATGGACCTGGTTGCTTTCACATGGCACATTGTTGCTATTTTTTATGTTTTATTGTTGAAAATTCCAATTTCAATTTGAGATCCTATATCCTATTCGATATACGATCTACAATCTACGGTTTGCATGCATATTACAAGTTAATTCAGTTTAAAGTTTAAAGGTTTTCCGTTTCTTTCCCCATGGTTGATTGGTACTTGGATATTTTGAGTACCTACAATAAGTATGCATCCTGTAAGAATTGTGTGGGTTGTGTAGGTAGATAGTAGATACTATAGATACATAGATGAGCGAATATGTGTATTAACAACTAAATTAACTTGACCTACCCTTAAACATGAACATAAAAACACGAGATACAAATGCGTTCATCTATATCTGTATGTAATATATATGCATAAATAATGCAATTGAATTTCTTGGTTGACCCTTTTAAATCTTATTGTAGAATGTAGTAAAAAAATATATAGGCTTGTCCATGTTACGCTTTTTTCTTTCCTTCTCTTGTTCTCTATGCAAAATACATATATACTGTTAAGGATTTTACTCGAAAGTTAAATGAGTTGAAATGAATTTTAACTCTACCATTTTTTGAGCGCGTAGCAAATCCAACCCACGTACGTTTTACGTTTTCTCTGATATATTCTCTGTTTCGTTTCTTCATGACGCTTGAAGGAAAGGTCGAGCTCATGTAAAATGTAAAGTAAAATCATCGTCATCAACATTACGATTAGATAGGGGCAAAATTGTGAATTGGGGAATCACGTAGTCATGAACTTGGCTTTAAACTTTATATATTATTGTTTAAAAAGTTTGCCCTATGCACAAAGCTCAATAAAATGGAGGAGATAACTTAGAACTCAGAACTCAAAACTCATAGATGCGCTGCAAGTTACAAGTTGTAAGTAGTAAATAATAGTGTGTAGTACGTGCTGGACTAACTTGAGAATACTCGCAATAATAATAATAATAATAATAATGAGGATCGTTCTCATTTCACAACCTCATCGTCAATCGTCAATCGTCATCCTCATCAACGATTTGAGTGGTGATCGGATTGTATGACCAATGACCAATGGTCAGTGGTGTGCATTTCAGCATGATCATCATTGATCATTGCATTTCCCAAAGGGTTATTATAAAAACACCAAACATGTAGATCATACATAGATAATAGATATATTATATACAACCGTATTGACTAATTTTGTAAATGCATCTGTAATCTGTACACAGTTATGAGAATTTTCTTATTTTGATTATTGGCACATATTTCAGTTTCTTTCCTCATAATTAGCTCGGGGAAATTCGTAAATGTTTAATGTTTACAGTTTACATACCAGGTTTGTTTTCCATTTTCCACCAAATTTCATATTTCCAATTTTTCTGCCCACTAGGACAACTTTCATCTTACTTGTTTCTTGTTTTTATTATATCAGTCGACAGTCGATGTTTCGCAATTTCTCACGCTACTTTTAAAAGTTATATGAATAATGATGGAAATAACTGTAATAGTTATTCTATATTTTAAAAAAAGTGTAGAATGTGTTGGTTTTAAGTAAAACACATAATAACACAAACCAAAAGTAATATACAGATTGGACAGCAAACAACAATTTAAATGAATGAAACGTACTTAATATTTATAAAAAGGGTCACCTTGAGTATTTAATAATTACAGACGTGCGTTTAAATATCAATTAAATGCAACAATGCACACAAATTCATGTTCAAGTTGTGCACTGTGCACTGAATTTCATCATGTACCATATGTGCATGTGTATACGAAAATTGGAAGCCATCCGAGTATCGATCATAATAAATAATGTTAAGTGATTATTATTACTCTTGGTATTGTTATCGTCAATCGTCAATCGTCCATCGTCCATCGTAATAATAAATATTGCAGTTTTAATTAAATATTTTTTTACGTTTGTAGATATTAGATATAGCTTTTTGTATCATACCTGGGTCACGTTCACTGTTCACTGTTCAATGATGATGAATGTCATCATCAGGGAATACGAATTACGATATTTATTTGATATTATTATACTACCGTTATAAAATTTTAAACTACATTATTAATCACTATTTAATTGACATGTGCATGAATTACGGTTCATAGTTTATAACTTATAACTAGAGTCCCTCTTCCATGCATTCTGCATTTTCCATCTTATTCTTATTGTATTACTGCATACACTTATGGCTTAGATCTTGAATATTGATTATTGATAGATATTCTCTTTTTATCATCCTGTCCTATTAGTAAATAATTTGGACCTTCATGTTGAGTCATAGTTGAGTGGAGCACTGAGTACTTGTACTGATAAAATGTGGAGATCAATGTCGTACAAAAGTTTGTTGTTGGAATAAATGGAATTTCCATTGTACATACAGAGTACAGAGTACGGATCACAGCACAACTTACTTTTTGCTTGTGTTATTTCAAATACAGGTATCACTCACATAGTACCTTCAAATACTCACCATTTTATTACATCTTACATAATAATAGAATATCTGTATACGTGTATACAAGTATTTTTAAAATGTCGATTGATGTCACTGTACTCTATGAACTGTGGAGGGGACGAGTGACCAGTGCATGAGTGCTATGAGTAATGAAGTCATGACAGTTTGTGATAAATGAACGTGGTACAATTGCATATCATACTCTAATGTCGTACTAGTGTCCATATTATGATAAAATTGGCAACTATACAACTACCAACTACATTTGAATTCAATTCCAATTTCAATCGACGAATCTCCATCTTCAAAGCATAAATCACTTTGGAGGAACATTTCGTGTCATTGTACATTTTACAATAGTTTTACAACCAGAAAATAGATATGTAGACCTGAGACTTGTACGCAGATCCATTCCATATGTGACAATAATAGTGGGATGAACTAACTTTAATTATAATAATAATTATTATTATTATTACATTACGTTTATTTAAGAATATGCCATTCTGTAATTGTCCTTTGGGAATCTGGTCTTCTTTCGTAATGACTACAACTGACAATTCAATTGGTCAATTCTAAATTCAATAACTTTTTGTAAAATCCAAAATCCAAAGATCCAAAGGGATTTAAAAACAAGACAAATATCTTGAATCTTGAGAATTAGAATGATTTTCCTCAAATTCATTGTCACGTTCCTTTGATGCTGTGAGGATCAATGAATGTGACAATAAAAGATACGATACGCAAATTATTAAAGAATGTATCAGCTTTCAGTTTTCAGTTTCAATATTCAAGATCAAGTTAAAGTCAGGATATGAGAAAGAATAGAAAACAGGATACAAAAAGGTTAAGTATGCAAAGTAAAAAACAATGCTAAACAACAAAAGTATTGATAAAAGGACAAAAGGACGACCCCCTGAGTACTGAGGATAATTCCCATAGATCCATGAGTCTTTAATCTGTGGCCAGACTCCAATTTAGAATAGTTTCTATTTAGATACTATTTACGTAATGCCTTTACTTTGAACTTGTAGTCACAAATCCCTTGAATAAACTAAACAAGCAAAAGTCAGCTTGATGTGAATATTTTTTTATTTCCGGCTCCAGGTTTAGTTATGCAATATAAATATCAGCTAAAGCTGTTATAACTTTCTTAAATCAGGAATGAAAAGAAGGAACTACTGTTCATTATTTGCAATGGTTTTTGGTCATTTGTCATTTGATACAAAAAAGAGTCCTGTGTTTATTCACAAGGGTTTTGATTTTTGAACGGCACGAAGAGAAATTTTGTCAATTGAAAGGACAAGAAAATATGTTTCCGTAAATTACTTATTTATACACACAGGTCTGAAATTTGGGCGGTATGGATTTGTGGATAGTGGATACGGAAGTGATATGTTCGCATGTACGATGTACGATGTACAATGTAGATATCTATGATTGTCAATTGTCAACATTGTCAATTGTCGTTTGTCGGTGAGCCATTATTTTTATTGTCGTTTTTACTACGTGATATTTTTTACACCAAAGAAATAGCGCAAAAGATCTTCTGAACGGCAAACCAACAACCAAACCATTTCAAACAGACCACACTTCTGCCACATCCTTTCTCTCCCGTCGAATACAATGAGATGGAAGTATCGCCTTAACACGTGTATTTATACCTATTTATACCTTGTACTATTTGTATTATTTATATTTATTATTGTCTATTTCATTACGTATGGTAAAATTGCATATTCTTGCATACATTTGCATAAGAAAGATTAAATCTCTCGTGCCGTTTTTTTATACATGTTCTACATTGTACTTCTTACTTTGTACAGTGCCGTTTTGCCGTTGTCATACATGAATGAATGAAAAGTATTTTGTCATACATGAGACAACTATGTTGTGTTGTGTTGTGTGTAATGTTTGTATAAAAAAGATTTAAATTTGCATACATGTGTGCATTTTACAATTTACAATCATTCCGCTTTTTTATTCGGTTTTTCACTCTCTCTCTCTCTCTCTCTCTTTGTTTAAACTACCAATGTATGAAATAACCACAATAATTGTAGTTGTAATAAGTAAATGCAGAATGTGCACTCTTTTTTTTATTGTATAGTGTACACTTGGTTTATTTATGGTTGGCTATAAACTATAAACTATAAATGTGTGTGTGTGTGCCTGATGATTCTATTATCCTCTGTATCTATATATTTTCTTTGAATTGTAAATTATAAATGAATAAGAATGAACGAGTAAATACATACATGTTTTTTATTTGACTTTATTACGAATCTTTTCGAATTCGTATTTGTATTAGTATTAGTATTTGTATTGAAGCATTGGAGAAAGAGAGAAGGAGAGAGAGAATGTGTGTCTTGGAGCGTGAATCTTTGACCAAATCATTACACAATAATCACATTTTGCATTTTTCTATTATTATTGTAGATTTTAGCGACTCTACTATAAAAAAAGTTTGTCATTAAAATGATCACACACACACACATACATACTCATTTTCCCCCTTTCCACACATGTATCTATAAAAACGTGTCTTGCTTGTGTTATAAATTATGTGTTGTGTGTTATGTATATAGATTGCACATTGCACACTGAATATTGAACATGCATCAAATCACATCACTGTTTTAAAACATTTGTGTACATATGTTAGAAAAACTGAGGTAAAAAAGTTAAACTTTTAAAGAGAACTTCCATCAGCACTCATTTAATTACTCATTAACATGTTCTAAAGTTGTATCTTCTCTAATGTATTTATATCATATGTGCACCATAGATTTTACATTATGTGTTATGCCCATATATGTATAATGTATAATGTACATACATACATGCAGGCCGACTTTGTACAAAATTTTAATTATAAGAAGAAAAAACGTTTCCTAAAACCTATAGCGTCTATACTATAAATGCGTGTAGTAAATGTAGATGTAAATAAGTTGTTGACCATTTACTTGCTTATTTTTATCTGTATTCACGCAGAGATCTGTAGAGAAAAAATTTAGAAATCTTGACTCAGGATCAGAAATCTGAATCTAAAAATGCCATGTCTCAAAGCTCAAAATGTGGTAATACACCGTGCATATTTAGTACACAATGCTTAACATATACTATAATATGATATGAGATGCGTGTACTATCTGATACAGACACACAGAGACAATGGATGAACTTTATAACTCATACTGAGACTTCTTTTCCATTAAATTAAGATGTTAAAATGACTAAAAATTGAAAATCTCTCCCTGCTGTTGTCTCACATTCACTCACTCACTATAATTATTTTGTTTTCTCACTTTAACTATTAATTAAGTTGCATCTTAATTTTAGTAGCTTTTGAGAAAAAAACACTGTAGTTTTTCTCCTGAGTAAAGATGACTTAACTTTTCTGTGAATTATGCATGAATTATGAAATTAAATTAAATGAAGTAAAGTTTTTGACTTACCTTTGACTAAACGTCCTCTTAATAGTCCTTTGTAATGTCCACATTTTGATTATTTGTTTTTGTTTACACTTTGAAAGCTTGATTGTTGATCCGATATCCAAATTAAAATTCAATTATAAAGTTTAAACAATAAACAAGTTCAATTATATTATTTGGAGTATTTTGAGTTTTTTTTTGAAATTATTGAAATTGTTCACAACTTTATTCACAACACAAAAAGTATTTAATAACTTTTAGATTTCAGAGTACTTAATCCGAATTTGGATAAGACACAAAATTGGAAAACTGCTCACAACTGGTTTTAAAAGTATCAATATTAATTCTGTTAAAAATTGAGTTGAAACTAGTCATTTTTTAATAAAAATAAAAATTCAATATTTAACATTCAATAATAATGTGAAAGAAAACAGTCGGTTCACTTGTGTTTATATTTGTAACTCACTGATCACTGAATATTGAGTATTGAGTATTATAATTGTGATGCACAAAGCACAAGGGAGTCACTAAAATAAAGTTGTTGGGCACAAGCTATTGTGTGTGTAGATACTAGATAGTAACTAGTTGTTGTGGCAGTACGAAATTGAATTTAATTTATTAGTTGTTCACACTGATGCGTGGTGTTCGTTCTGAATTCTGAATTGTTGTAACGGTTCTGTTGCAGTTTTGAATTTGGATTTGGAATCAGAGAATCCAAAATGAGAAAATGATTTATGGTAATTTGAGAGATGAGTGTGAAAAGGAATAGCTTGAAGTTTAAGGAGAATATGATGATGATGATGTTAGATGTTGGATGATTTCTAATGTTGGTCCATAGTCAGTGCTGCTGCTGTGACAATGAGACGAGAAGAGATCAACATCAAACGGTGAAAAATGACAAACACCAAACACCAAATACCTGCCAACAGACAAGAAACAAACAAGAAACAACCAGAATAGAATAACAAGAAGAAACCCAAAACTAAATAAATAAATAATCTTGTTGCAAATCCAAATCTAAATAATGCTACAATCTTTTCATCTCCTACTCACTCTCGTACTTGTACTCTCTTGTCTCCCTCAATCCTTTACTACTTTTACTAGTATTATTATTATTACTACTTGTAACTCTGTCTGTCTGTCTGTACTGTAATTTGTATGTATTTACATGTGTTTTCCGTTCGTGTTTCGCATTACTTTTCATTTACATGTTCAATTTACAATTTACAACCCACCCCCATTCAGCTTCATAAATAGTTTTTTTCTTGTTCTCTGTTGTTTTGTCTTGGATCTTGAATCTTGAGTCTTGAGTCTTGTATCTCGTGTCTTTTTTTCCTCTTTCACTCTTTAAACACTCACGTGTGTTTGATTTAGTTACACGTATTGAATATCGAAACGGTCTCTAGTTTACTTTTTTTTTGTTTTTGTAGCGTAATATATTACATGAAGGATAATATTGTTTTGTACTGTATTTTATTGTGTATTTTACTAGTAATACAGTGACAATAATACTTTTATATCCACATTTATCTGTCCACTGTCCACTGTCCATGTAAGTTGTTAGTAGTAAGTTGTAAGATGTAATGTAAATCCAAATCCAAAATCCAAACTCGCTCTAAATTCAAAGGAATGCAAATCCAATGGTCAATTGAAATGACAAATGACGATGGACACAGATGACGGATTTTGTCAAGGTAGTTGAAGATGAGGTAGAATATGTATGTAAATTGTAGATTGTGGAGTGTGGATTGTACATGTCTTGACAATGGTGATGATTATGTCGTGTTGTTCTTGTTCTTGTTGAGGACAACGACGACGGCAAAGAATAAGAAAAATGATCAGTCAGCTTCATTCACAAACACAAAAGACGACAAAACAAGACAACAACTCGTACCAATGACAAATTACGTATTGTGTACACATGGAAATGCAAATGTGTTTAAATGTAAAAATCGTACAATTGATACTTGAAACTTGAAACACAGAATACAGACTATTTGAAATTAGAACAACCGTATCGATAGGAAAAAGACAAAAACTATACATTTCGCAAAAAAAGACGGAAGATAAATAATCAAGGCAAATATTGAGACAAAGTCCAATTCATGTTTGTTTTTCTCCTTCCTTTGCAGAATTTTTCTTGGATATGGATATCGTGTGTCGTGGAGTTGTGTAGGTTTTTTGCTTTTCATAGGGCGGGATCTCTGCAGTAACAAATGACTGAGCAAATGCGCTGATGGACAAGTACCTATAGATATTGGAGTACTTGAATATCTGTACATGTATTTTTCTCTTGTTAATCTCTGCTTTGAAAGTTGATGTCCAAATTCAAATCAAAAATTGGATGAGTACTAATGAAAAACTAGAACAGTCTGTAAAGTCTATAGTACAGAGTACAAAGTGACGTTGTCGTGCGAGAGAGAGAGAGAGGGAAAAAACTAGCAAATTACCAATTCATTTGAATTTTAATGATATAATGGTCAATCTCATTAAATTCAATCAGATACAAATTATTACAAATACAAATATTGTAGACATTAGACACATTGAGCCCAGTCCAGAGCATAATTTTATGAATATTTTACCTGTGATAAGTAATCTTAATTTGAATTTGAATTTCAAAATCAAAATCAGACCAAATACGTCCACGTCCAGTGTAGAAAAAACGGTTGTACTTGCAATATTACACGTAATTCACACACAACAATAACAAGTATGAGGAATGATGAATGCTCACTCAAACATTAAAAAGAGCAATAATATTTTGTATTTGATGAGTAAAAAATTGTCAACAAATTGGGCAGATGGATGAAAAAAAAACAGCTTCAAAATTTAAATTAGAGGAATTCTGCCTTTAATCACACCTCGTTATTTTGATTGTCAAGAGTCAAGGAATAAAATAACAAACACGAGTTTTTCTATGAATTACACAATATTAATATTAAGTGACAAAAATGTCCTTCACTTTAGACCTTTATTATTATGTATATATACACTATACACACTTGTTGGTAGTTGAAATTAAAATCCGAATCGGAATCCGAATCCCGTGTTTAATCTTCCGACTTTTTAATTATGATGATGATGATAATGATGATGATTCACTGAAGAAGGAAACTTGTAGAAATCCCGTATGAGACTTTTCCCTGAGTTGGACAAGGTAAAAACTGTGATGTTGTTGGTGTTGTGAGAGTTGAGAAGGAATTACGAGAGTAAATGTCGCAACGGACTAAAGTTGGAGAAGGTGAGGATTTTGACTCGATTACAATATAAAATAATTTCGCTTCATTCATATATGTATGTGTATAGTGTGTACAGTGTACATACGTAAACAAAAGTATATATCCACATATGTATTAAATACTAAACCATGACTGACGTGCACATGTACTTTTGTCTGTATTCTGTATACTTTATACTGTATGTATCCCAAATATAAACACGTTAATATGGATGAAATGAGAAACGGCTTTATTATTAAAAGTACTATTATTATTACAAACTATACCCATATCCCATACATATACACATATATACACATGGGTTTGCCAAATCTAAGTAAGGAGTAAGTCACTCAGTCAGTTAGTTAGCCAGTGCAGTTGCAGTGAGTGAGATTCAGTTTAAGAGGAGAGATTTGAACTGCTTGAGTTATTTTATGATATGTATAACTATAACTACAAGTATAACTCGGTATGGAGTATGGAGTATGTATATTGTATATTGTATATGTACGTGTGTGTTTTATTTATGAATAAACAGAGAACACCATCAACATCAACAACAACAGAGAACAGACAACCGACAGTTGTACACATATGGGAGATTTTGACGTATTGTAGACAGGCATGCACGTGCATAAGCTTTTATATGTATAATGTATATAAATATCTAGTAAAGAATACAATCACGGTCTCTGGTTAAACTTGGAGTTGGAGTTAAAGCTCCTCTTAGTGACCAACTTAACCTCAGTTAGACTCCTTCAACACAATATCACTAATCAGTTGTACTCCATATGTATATACGAATACACACATTCGCATCATATGAAGTCTTTGATACTCTGTATAGTTTGCTAATGATTCAATCTGTCAGACTAGAGACTTGAGACTTCATGATTTTCTTGACGGATGAAGAAAAAAGGTAAAAGTATTATTAATATCATAATATGAATTTGGCATGTAAAAATAGTGCAATACAACATGTACGTGTAGTGTGTAACAGTCTAACAAGCTATACCTATGTATTATGTATACTACTTACTTAGATTCTATATGTTCTATGTATGGATTTTGGATTGATGCTAATGGCAATCGAATGTGTTGAATCCAAAAACTAATGATGATATGTACTACATGTCTTGATTCTTGATTCTTGACTCTCGATTCGCGATTCTTGATACATTTTGTATTTTGTATTATTAAAAAAAACTGTACAATTCATGCCCACTTACGTTCGATTAATGTGAGGCACACACACAATCAGCATTAAACCATATTACATTGTATGACGGCATTGTGTTCATTATTATATATTTTATGGTGGCGTTAGGAATAGCTTTAAGTAAATGGTTAATTGTGGACGTGATATGATGTGATGTGATGCCTATGTATTCTTTATTACGGTAACTCGAGTCATATGTAGGTAGTGGATATGTTATAAAATTACTTGCATACTGCATACAGATATTTGACACACCAACTATTTGCTGAACTATTCTTTCCAAACATTTATTTACACTTTCGTTAAGCAATTGGGCATCAACTATCAAGTATCAAGTGATTATACCGCCGTAAATATATACATATGTATACGATCAAATGTTCATATTACTTTACTCTTTACTATACATGACCATTATATATTATGGCACCAATTTGTAAATAAAACGTGGATGCAATTCAATCTACATAATTGCACGTAATTACAAATTAAACCCTTGACCACACGTATCATGTACCATGTACCATGTTTCATGTATGCTCCATGCTACATTATGAATTCTCTTTTTATACGCCAAGATCCAAGATGCATTTTAGTATATTGAGTATTGCGGAATACAGTGTACAATCCACAATTGCGTTGGCCATAATTCATTACATTTCACTCAAACTATACCTTTTTTTCTGAAATGGAATCAAACCAAAATAAACACATGAAGACTGTAGACTGTAGAAAAGTTATAAAGTGCCAATTCTAATGATACAATCTCCATAAATAATGCAGATTATCCACCTAGTTATGTTTTTGTGTGTGTGTGTGTTTACTTTTACTGGCTGCCGACAAATAAACAAATAAATAAATAATTGTATCATTCATAATGGGAAACTGACTTGTGACTTGTGAGTGAGAATATGGAATTCAAATTGAAATAGTTTCATTATTTGGATTTATTTATTTATTTACTTATCTATCATCTATTCGGAATCATTGGAGCAGTGGAGCGTCCAAAAAGGGAAAGATGTGTATACGGTTTCTCCCTGTTTGTTTGATTTTGTACACTGTACATTTTAGATTTCTGCGTGCTTTTCTATGAGCTTTTTTTTCATTTGATTTCGCCTTCACTTTTTTCCCTCTTACATGTTTTTTGTTTCAATAGTTGCTCAAAGCTTCGAGCTTTAATGTTTAAGTAGTTTGGGGTAAAGAGTTGAAAAGGAATCAGTTCAAATTGAATATATATATAATATATAGTATATAATATGAGCCGTGCTTGAGTCGAAGCGGAATGTGTAACATTGTTACATGCTCAACTACATGTATTTTTACGCATTAGTCTTGTGAGCCGTCAATCATACTCGCTCGCTCGCATGCTCGTCGTCGTCTTCGTACTTCGTACATACATGCATACTGTATACATGTGTGAATATGATCTCAAGCTATGCAAGTTTGTAACCTATGTATCTAGCATCTAATGTCTGGTGCATTTCTGTGCGGTGTTGTGGTTAATGATGTTGTTGTTCTTTCTCTTTCTCTTGTTCATGTTGTTGTAATCAATTGGCGTGCTTAACTTTGTTGCAGTTTTTTGACTCGTCCATGCACTCAAGTCTCAAATTTCCTTTTGGATGTGGATTTGAATTTGGATTTGGATTTGGATTTCAAGTGCTTGAGTATTGAGTATGTCCAATTATCATGGAAACTCTAAACTCTAACTCTATAATCACTAATATCTGATTTAACCAAAGTTGAAGTTTAATACACCTCATAATATTTAGTATCAATAGTAACATTAAGTGGTGTTAATGTGCTTGAGGGTAGGCTTTTAAATTTCAAACCAAATTGTTGTCTCTAATCAACATCAAAGTGTACAACATACGATATAGTATGTAAAAGATAGATGCATATTAGTATTAAAACTCCATTCGCATATCTGTACTCGTATTAAAGTGGTATGATTTCGTTCAAAATTTGAATTCAAATTAACTATGCAGCTAATTCATTGCTGAACATGTACAAAGTACAATGTATAATCCATAGTTATAGCAAGTAGACAAGGAGGAATTGGCAAAAGTTTAAAAGTGAAAGAAACGATTAATCAAGTCTGCAATCTTGTAACATGATCAATTTTGCTTTTAAACAAGCCAAAGACATGGAATAGCTTTTTAATGCTGGTGAAGTTTTGTATTTTGTATGTTGCATCTATGCATGCAGTATAAAGTATAATACATGGGATTGCAGTTATCGCTATCGTAATTTGGAGTGGAAATTGTGAATCAATGAGTGTGACTTAAAATAGTATTTTTTTTTCTTCATCTATATGTAATATGTATGCATGAACGTTTGGATGCTCCGTGCTGTATTTTGTGTGTGCATGGGATGCTAACAAATAACAAAGCAACTAATTACATGTATCGTAATTTAATACATGGATTTTAATGGATGTGTGAAGTGTTGCGTTCCTTTTTCACACTAACCATTCAGTGTTCAATGGTCAATTACACAGTGTTCAATTATATATTATATGTACGATGTATACGGACAGGTTGAGAATTTTAAAAGCAATACAGCCCTAATTGTAGGGTTAGGTCTTTTTTAAAACTGGAATTATTATGAATTATGAATAATCAGTAATCAGGATTAAATCATGAACCTTTGTCAAAGTGAACTAGTTGCATAAAAAAAGATTTAATGCAATCTTTGTGTAATATATGGATTATAAATATAGGCTTTTATTTTCATATCATTGTCGTTCCTCTTATAAATTATTTGGATGAAGGAACAAATTGTTACTTTTTCTTGGTGCTTATATGATAAGAATGTCAACTTTTTGATTTCTGAGACATTAAACAGGGAAGAATGATTTATCTTAATATACGATATTTGATATTATGCAAGTTAGGAATTTACCTGTTCGAGAATAGAGATAAATGAAAATGAAAATGGAATAAACATGTGAATGTACAGAATTATGAATTATGACTTCATGAAAGATATATGAATGATGGTACAATGAACTGAAATAACTGCTGAAGCAAAAGTGTTGAAAGTTGAAATTTTTGAGTTTTGAATTTATAATATGGTATTGTAAACCAATACTGTTTATTTCATGTTTACAAAATTTGAAGAACAACCGTATTTATAATTCATATTTGTTTTTTTAGTAATTCTTTTACATTTTCATAATCATAATAATAGTAATAGTAATAACCATATGAATAATTATTACAATTAATTGGGAGTTTTGTACAAATATTAGACATTAACAATGTTTTTACAATTTTGTGTTGTAGGAACGGGTAATGCTCAAACGGATGTATAAAGCTCAGGACTGTGAATACCTATATCTAAATATACTCCGATTAGCTTTACCTCAATCCTCAGCTCACATAGATATAATATATAATTCATTCTGTATTTATTTTCCAATTTACATGTATATTATATAGTTCTCGTTTATACTTTTCACAATTTTCATATAATAATAGTTTTTCTACTTGGCCAATTATCAATTGTTAATTTTTCATTCATTTTTTTTTTAAAAAAATGTTGTTTCTTTAAGTGTGCTCCAATATAAAATATGAAAGCAACCAAATACCAAATATTAGAAGAGGAAATATTTTTTGATACCACGTACATACACGTAACATAAATGTGTGTATAGTTATAGAATATGATGGATTCCACGGTTCATGGATAATTATAATAGCAGCAAATAGTAGTAATAATAGCGTTGCATATAACTTTCTCTTTGATTTATACATACATCATTCATGTACCTGTGTGTATGTAAAAGTTAGAATTGGAAAAATTTTACTAGTCAGTTTCCTTATAACTTTTAGCCTTAAACGGAGGAAAAGGTGATATGCATTGATTCTTCGTCTTTCGTTCCTTTGACTGTACTGTTCTGCACTGTACATTATACTTACATAGTTAGATACATACACCATTCATCCTTCATTATTCGATATGTATAATATATAGATATGAACTTATGACCTATGACTCAACCACAGATATATTGGTAATTGAATATGCATTCATGCATCTCTATAAGCTTTATGTACACATCTATATCTATTATCTATATACTTATAAGTAATAGTCTTAAACATTTATTTTTACAAATTGAACCTTATGTCAAATCCGGTTAATATAATTTATATGCCACACACAAACACACACACAAATATACCTGTACATACATCTTTTTACATTCATAAAAACAGGCATATATACGTACACGTACACATTACATATAGGTAGAATGATTTCCTTTATAAACTTTTGTACAAAGACGAGAAGTACACCTCATGTTTTTATATTAAAAGTCTAAAAGTTTCTTGTGGCCGATGCTGAAAGTATTTTGCATATAAATAATTGGTAAATGGATAATATATTTTAATATTTCTCTGCACAAACATATATACCTTTGAACATTGTTATAAAAAAAACATTTTAGGAAATAATTTTGTAAAATTCTAATATCAACATTACTATAGAGAAAGTATTATTTACTTATTACGAGGTAATTTTTGTTGCATTCATCTTGTTTTATGTAACTGTTACCATCATTATTATCATCATTGTCTGATACATAATATGTATACCATTATACGATCCATTCCAAAACAAAATGAACAGCAGACACTCTTCCATTCACTCTCATTCCTTCATTCATTAATTTTGTGTGTGTAACCAATATTGAAGAAAAACAGCCAAAATTGTAAATGTGTACTATGTACTATGCTATACACACATACAATGTCTGGCTGCTTAATCTTTAGTTTTTATAAAGAGGATGTAGTATGGTAATAATAATATTAAATGTTCCGTGTGTATAGTGTTTTGTAGTAATACAAAAATATACTAAATCTATGCATAAACTGTACATTTTAGAATATATACATACAATAATAGTTATAAATATGAAATGAAATCTCTTCTCATAATATAATATTATTATTGTAATTGACTATATATTCTAGTTTCTAGATTCTATACTTAATTCTATTTAAGTATTTATTTTTAATATAATAGAGAATATAGTATAATTATTATTATTATATATGTAAATATATACAGCAAAGTAGGCATTATTAATATGAAGTATAATGCTGAAAACTTTATTTGCGTTGAGCTTTTCGTTCAGGAGTTTGATAAGCGCGTTGGCTTATTCTAATGTGTTTCTATACTAAAATATGGTAAATAAAAAAAATGAATTACCTAACTATATTTATATTTACGTATGTATGCTATTTCTTACCCCATATAGTATACTGTATGTACATACCACTACCCCTTATTTCCCTTAACCATTATAGATTGTGAAAAGTAGTATAGTAATTAGTAGAGTAGTAGCACAGTTCCCGTGTGCTACGTCCTTCGTACACTGTACACTGTAGGCATGGAAAAAACATGAAACTGTGCATAGAAAATTCAATACAAAGTTTCAAGTTCCCCAAGCGTCAAGTTTTATGTTGACAATAGACAAAAGACACGGGAAATCTGTGTGTAAATAAAAAGATAGGATAGAACTAACACCAGAAAGATTATTTGCGAGTTTGTCTTCTTCCTACTGAATCCAGACTTAATTAATTAATTAATAATTTTATTATTATTAGTAGTAGATATCTGCATTTTATCATTTTCTGTGACTACGGTCACTCAATCATGAATTACATAAATTCAATCAACGTGATTCAAAAAAAATTACTAATTAATTAATATTCTTGATCAAGTTCCCACTCACCACCAAATTCTAAATAATAATTTAATAAATTTACCCATGTAAAAATAATTATATCATTTGATGTTTAAAATTGAGAATTTATATATCAGTTTTAGTAGTGTTTTTGGGTGCTCAGTGCACTGGCAAGGAATAGTGCACTGTGCTTATTTATGTCAGTATGTGTATACAGTATATACGGAATATATGCTGTACCCACTATACACATTTTTAAAAAACAGAGAGACAGATTGTCAAAATTTTTACAAACTTATTTGGCAACATAATACCACGCAAAAAGTGACCCACTAAATGTACTATGTACGGATTACGGATGTATTATTATTATATAATATCTAACTAATAGCTAACACAAACGATAAACATAAAAGTATATAATATATTTTGTATCTTCACTTCCAACTAGTTATAACTATATCCTATATATTTAACTGCAAGGTGTAAGTAAAAATAATGAGAGTACTAATTACAATGATAACATTACGACTCCATTTATGATTTAACCCCAGCTTCACTTGTAAAAAAAAACTTGTATCAAATACACCAATTATGATGTGTAAAAAAACGTGGACCATAATGGATAATGGTTTTACAACCAATGAGTGAATGCTCAATGATTATGGCTATGATTATGATTACACATTTATATTAGAGAAAATAATACTAGTTTTTAAATAGATGGAAAGACGTAATTTGTTCGTAATTAATAATTTTATACAAGGAATCCGAGATACTCTATTATCTATTACAAAACAGTAGTTTGCTCCATCATCGTTATCATTATTATTAATTATTATTATTGTTCTTGTTATTAATAGTCGAGCTCATGTACCTACGTGTATAATTGTAGCTGTGAAAGACTTTAAGGTTCAGATTAGACATCCACACAGTAAGTGATAAAATGATAAAGTACCACTCTCGATTCTCGATTGAAATGTAATTAGATTTTTTTAAAAAAATAGTTGACTTCCAGTTCCCATTAAGGATTAAATTATTGCAATAATTTTATTACTTAATTTACTATCTGGTGCTCCACATAATATTATGAACATCTATCATGTATCGTATAGATGCTGTATTATGGATTACTGCAGCATCATGTCTGTCGTCGGCTTTTTATAAAGAAAAATTACAATACAATACAAAATACTTCACAATACTAATGTATTGTTTTGTATTGTGCCTTTTTCAATTGTTTTACCAAATAAATTACAAATTACAATCACCCTCATGATGTACGCTGTACTTTGATGATTGGATTGTATAGAACATATTCGTAATTCGTATTTAGTAAGTGAAGGGATAGACTGTAGATGTGTGAAAGCGGAAGTGTTTTAATGCTCAATGGGAAACGGTGCAAGTTCAACAAAATCTAATCCCATATACCCATATACAATATACAACGCAGTATAACATAATGCTCAGCTTTGATTACCTATGAGAACTAATAGAATGGAATAGAATAGAGTAATTAGATAATTAACAAAAGTTACAAAAGAGCTGCGCTCGCGTTACTTTTTTTCTCTAGTTGTCATACTCCATACTCAATACTCGAGAGTGGAGACTCAAAAGTCAAAAGGAGTTACTATGATGTGAAATGTTGTACAGAGTACATTTTACATGTATAAAGACAACCTATTAACCTTTGAAAGAATCAAATCGTAGATACCTGTCATAAGTTTCGAATGGGACTTTTTGAACATTATTATTATTAAGTGTGACGCTCAAAACAACAACATATTACTTAACAGAATGATTATTGTTGTTATTATGATTCTATAATTTTTCACAGGTATAATTTCATCCTTGTTTCAGCTTTTAGCTTTTTCCTCTGACACCTTACATTTTACACATATAGGATATAGGTTTTCACAACATCTAACTATTTTTCAGTACTTTGCTCATTTTTTCCTCCTCCCGATTATTTGACAGTCAGCACAGTAGATTTTGTATCTTATGTATGAACTAAAGTGAATGAAATTTTGGATTTGATTTGAGGATTTTGGAACCACATTGTGAAAAATGAGCTAGAGTTCATAGGTCAAATTTAGACGTGTAAATTGTAAATAAATAAAAAACGTGTGTAGTAATTTGTGTTGGTAGAATCAAGTCAAAAGTTGGCAAAGAGTGTGAATGTGAATGACAAGTAGACAAATAATTGAGTAATTTATAGTCAAGTATAAATTTTAAAATCAAATTAAAATTTCATGTGATAAATAATAGTAATAATAATAATAATGATGTTGATAATGGAGACTTATCGTATAAATATAAAATTAACAGAAACCACAAACCATTTACTAAAATATATAATATATAATATAAGAAAGAGTTTTGTAAGTATAATATTTTATGACAAACTAATATTACCAAAAAAAAAAAATTAAATATGCTACACAACATTCAGACGACCGGTTTTTACATCCACAAGCAGGAAAGCTCGTTGTCTACATAGTACATGCATACACGTATACATGTACATATGTATTCTATCTACTGTATACACTAGATATGAATAATGTATTTAAATAAATTTACTCTGGTCACTCAGAAAAAAAAAGATATGATCAATTAGTACATTCTCTCTACCTGTCTTTACAATACACAATACACACACTCGGAACTCTGAATACATACATACATATAAATATTAAATATCTACAAAAAAATCTGTACATGATCACAATTTACAAAATATTTACAAGAGTATATATAATAATGATAATAATTAAAATATCTTTTATTTATTAGATTTATTTATATTAGCGCGTCATCGCTAATTGAATTACCGTTATCACTAATCTGTATCGTAAAATAGATATAGATACAGTTTTGTATTTTATATATGTATGTAATATTGATTAATGCAATATTCTCAGAGATCTATTTTGCATGTGACTATAAAATTGTCTTGTAACTTGAAGTTGGAGTTATATATCTATTCTATTCATGTCATAATAATATTATTATATAGATTTAGTATTTTATAAATTACTTGTGTACATTTAGTAAAAAAAGGTATAGAGAAAATATCCTCATTCGAAAAGGAAAGCATTATAATAATAATAATTATTATTATTAATGATTCCATGTTCTATTTGTATGAAATATTGTTTTCTATTTTCTATGTATATGATATATTCGATTCGATTTCAATAATAATTATATGGGCGTATAGTTATATGTTTTAAATGTTTTGATTTTTGATTAATGAAAGGAATACGTAAGACGATCATTTGGAGACATGTGACAATGATGTCCATTAGTATGATTATGATTAGCTTGTTGCTGCTGTAGTAATTGTTGTTGTTGTTGAGGATGTGCAGAGGGTTTTGAATTTAGAATAGGTTCAAGAATTCTGGAATAAGTCAAATCTCTCTCGGCCATCAGGATTCTAGGTGAATAGTTTGTATTTCCAGAGTTCCCATTAAATTCCAATAGTTTTTTAGAATCTAAAAGCTCATAGGGTTTTTTAGCTTCATTCCCTCCATTTCCATTCCCAATCCCAGCCTTTCCACAACTTCCTCCACGACTCAAATCATTAGATGTTGGACAAAATCCACCTCCAGGTAGCGGAGGTGTTTGAGATGGATGACTTTGACCAGACGGAGGATATCTCTGCTGCTGCTGTTGTTGTTGTTGACTATTACTATTATTATTACCACTACTTGGCAGTTGTTGTTGCTGTTGTGGATTGCCCAATGGTAATCTAAATCTTGGTGGAGGTGGTGGATTTACAGGTAATAAATTAGAACTTTCATTTTCATTTGCATCAATTAATTTCTTTTCTAGACAGTCTAAATGAGCTTGATGTTGTAGTTGTTGCTGCTGTTGTTTAGGAGTGAGGGAATTGTGCTCATTTGATTCATAGTACAGAGATTTATTCAATTGGGATTTTAGTGCTGCCTTTGGATCTACATCAACTAGACCCTTTGACGTCTCATACTGAGCTAGAATTCGATTAGTTTGATTTTCTCGTTCCCTCTCTCGTTGTTGAATATGTCTCTCCACGATGGAATCACTTTTTTCCCGGTGATGATGATGACCACCGGTACTATTTGAATGGTGATGACCACTACCACCACCATGATGATTTGAATGATGATGATGAGAGGAGGATGAATGATTAGATTTGTCATAAGTTTTAAAGTAGCTGGATTCATAGGAAGGTGGTCCGGAGAGAAGGAGCTGAGCTGCAGTTCCACCGCCAGTTGGTGGTTTTCTATCATAAATTGGTTCATAATTGGAGTCGGATTCAAAATGTCGTTGACAATGAGTCTGATGATTACTAGTATTATTATTATTGTTCGGCTTTCGTGTCGTCACGGAGGAGGGAGCGGATGTATCTAGGAATTTTGCAGGGAATTCAAACCTTTTTGATGCATACACGGATTGAGAACGATTCAGATTTGTTCTTGGTAGAATCGGGGATGGTTTTACATAGAGAGATCGTGTTCCTCCATACAAAGGCTCAAATCGGTCACATAAAAGTCCTAGGGAAAACAAAAGGAAATGAAAATAAGTATTTTAGTATCATTGTAATTTTTTAAAAAATAATCCATACAGATTTTTCAAAACTACAAAATAATACAAAATAATACAAAATTATTATCAAAAACATATGAAGCAAAATTAGGAAAAAATAGGCAAAAACCCCGTAGAAAAAAGGAAGTAAAGTCTCAAGTCTAAATGTAAAGTGTTACAAAATGTAGTTAATAGTTAAAGCTATGTATAATGTATATTGTTTGTTGTGTGAATTAGCTTGAAAAAATGTGGTCCTATGCTTTAGACATTCATTCATTTCATTCTCATTGTTTGGGGAAGTGTAATATGACTCTAATGTGAGTTAATAGTGACATGAACTCTTGGACATGAAAATTATGTTATGTACTGTGTACACAGTCATTCGGAATGTCTGTGTGAATTGTGAATGGTGAATGTAACAAGTGGTTGTTACTGTACGCTGTATTTGTATGTTGTATCTTATGTGCGCTGTGCTGGTGGGTACTGCAAAATAGTCTCGTAAATGTCATTTTAATCTTGGTCATTAATTATGAATGAACGCTGTTGTCTACCACTCGATTATACATAGTACATTGTACATTGTGCGTAGTTTAAGTGAACCTGTGTATGAAAATGCTCTTTCTACAAAGATACATACTTCATACAGTATGAATCATACTTGACAAATACAGGTGTTCAAGTATTTTGTATATAAAACACATGGACTTTTTTACTCAGTGTAACATGTATCATAATAATAACACTACAGATCATGCTCAACTCTCAACTCTTTTGAGAAGAATTCATGTGCATGGTCGTACAGGAAAAAGAGAGTGAGAGAGAGGCACTGACTGACATCACTTACGATTATTATGATTGAGCATCTAGATTCATTACATGAAATTATGAGTATATATGTACAAAGTACAGACAGAATACAGACATTACACTTCATGATGCATTTCCCTATTTCTCTTCCTTTTCCTTCCTTTCTCTTGAGTCTTGAGCTCTTGAGTCTTGTGTAACACGTGTAAGACGAATATGTACATAAGTCACTAAATAAGACGGCGATGGACGAACATAAATTTAAGAAAAAAGCGTCTCTTTATAATCACACCGTATCACATAAACATGATGATTATTACCATAATAACTTTTACCCAGAAATGAGACGTGTACTATATTTAATATTTACATAGGGAAACTTAAAATGGAGAGGAAAATGATGGAGAATGGAAAGAATGAATGAATGAAATTGAAATTGAAATGTGATGGACGATGGGAAATGGGAAATGGAAAACCATCCGCAGATGTGGATCTAGGAACTTGTGATGAAAAAAGCTATATTTCATCCAGCTTGGCTTGAAATGTAAAATATTATGAAGTTGATTTGTGGACATGCTGTTCTTGTTATGTGTTATTGTTGTTGTGAGTAAGTGGATGTAATGTGCAATATGTAATATGTAAGACACAGATAGTAGATTCTATACATTCTACACATTACATATTACACATATTATACAGCTCAAAAAATCCAAGAATTCATCATGTTCACACATTAACTTCACACAATATAATAGTAATTACATTAAAAGGATGACATTTCCCCATTTGCCAAGTTTCTCTTAAATAATACGCTAAATATGCTAAATCTAAATAAAATCACATTCCTCCTGTCTCTTATTATTATGTATTATGTTGTATAATAATCAACAATGTTCAAAGTAAATACAATTTCTCATCAAATGCTCAAACTCCAAAATTCACCCCTTGTGAACATGGTCTCTTTCTCATGAAGGAGAAACCAATATTTTGAGGTTGGACGTTGGAGGATTTCTTTGGGACATTTTTCCTCGTACAAAAGGAAATGCATGGAATTGATTATGAAAAAATGAAAATGTATTGCATACTTTATGTTTGTGAAAATTCTTAATTCCTATAGTGCATAATGTTTATTGGGATAATCGGTCACTTGAACAAAATCATAAATTTACTTTTACTAAGATTCTTTTTTTTTGAGAGAGAGAGTCCCGTGGAAAATTCTCAAGACTCTCGATTGTCTTGTGTCTTGTCAAAATGTCAGATGGATCAAGAATCAAGAATCAAGATGTATCGAGAAAATATATTACCTATAAATATATAGTTAAATAACTTGTTACGTTCAATTTAACAATTTTACTGACATAGTAAAGTATGTAGGTTTTTCTGCACCGTGTCGAATGTCTATACGACGTACAGCTTTTAAGTTGATGTACTTCATTCCGTTCACTCAATTAAGAGTTAAGAGAGAAACAATGTGTACATAAAACCTTTATAAGTGCTCAATTTGCATTTTGAGCTGACAGTCAAACACCAAACTTTATATGTATTCGGTACAGGTAACATTTGACGTTAGAGTTGGAGCAACGTAAAACAACAAACTGTGTACAATGCACATTGTATCTGTATCTGTATCCATCTACATCTACAAGTTTGAACATTAAAGAGAGGAGAAGAGGAATGAAGAAAACATGAGGAAGTTGTGAATTGGCACGCGACATAAACATTTATGTGCACATGAAATGGATGTGTTAATTCAAACTCCCTCATCTTTCTCTCTCTCTCTCTCTCTCTCTCTCTGTCTGTTTCTGTGTAATGTCGTTTAAAATACAAGCTTGCTATACAATCTACTAACAAATAACAAACTAACAACTGCAGACACTCATTATTCCGTTTCACATCTGATTTTACATGTAATAAAATGCTCAACTAGAGATAAAATTCAGCATTTACAGGTGTATATCTAAATGCGTGTATACAATCTTTTTTAATTACTTGTGTCTTGTATCTTCTGAGCTCGTTACTTTACCATTTACTATTTACTATTTTTCATCAGCCGTGTTTTGTGTTGTACCTGATTAAATTTTTGCATATTACATACAAGATTATGAGATGATGATATGATTTAATGTGCAAAGTGCAGAGATTTCCTCAAAATTTTATAAATAATACCTTTCTCTCCTCTACTTTTTTTACATTATCAATGATGAGAAGAAAATCTGGCTAAAAAGCTTTGAATTTTCCACATGATGTCATATGTCATGGCATTTCTCCATCTCTCTCTCTCTCGCGCTCTGTCTTACATTGTCACTGTCACTCCGAAGATTTACGATTCACGACTTTCAATCCTCGACTATAGTTACTATTTACTATTCACAAGGAAATTTGTAATTTGCGGAAACTCATAGGATCAAATTTGTCACGAATGCATGGAAAATGCAAATAGTGCAAAATATTTAGGATTCAAAAGATAATAAGATGATAAGAAATAAGCACCTTATTTGTCTCCAATCCGATAGTGTATGAGACTACTTAAATGATTTACAAGTAAAGTATACAAAGGATTGTTGTGGATTTTAAATGTGTTTTTTTTTCAAAAACAAATGTCATTTAATTACAATTGGAATTTGCATTTTTAATATTGACTAATTCCTCATGTTATGAAAAAATCACAAACACTTGATGAAATCTGCAAACTTTAGACTCTGTATAGAGTGTAGAGTGTAAAGGCATATAAATTATATTGTATATGGCATAGACAGATTATTTTATATCTGTCCTAAAGTCTTACGTATTAAAATGCAGTTGAGATTTGATATTTGAGTTGTAATGCAATCCCTTAAGATGGATTCATTAGTTGCCTATTCATCTTATGAAAAGGTGGAAAGATTCTCTGTTCCCACTGCCAGATGTTCACATGTATAATCTATTGAATACATTGTGCATTGATGTAAGTAGTATTATATAGATCACTTGTGGTTTCATTCCACAGGTTTTGTATTTTGCATGCATATGTAAATACGGATATTACGTATGCGGATTTAATAGTGTACAGTATATAGTGTAGTGTGCATTGTACACTACAAAGTACGTGCAACATGGATATTTGCTATAATATATTCTTGGAATCATATTTTCTATTTTAAAAATCAAAATTTTCAAAGAACCACAACAAAAAAAATCACACACAAAACAAACTTGCAATAATATTCAAACAAAATTTGACGGAATCAAATAAACAAACATAATCAAAATATGGCGAAAACTAGAAACTAAAAACGACGCAAATGAAAAACATTCTCTGTATGGTTTGGCTTGATTACGAAGAAATAATTAAGATATATTTCATAATTTGTAATACCTATTATAAAAACCCCACAGCTGACAAAATGAGTGAAGATGTTGATTTGTAAAATTTTTTTTGCAGATTTTGGTAAATGTGAGAGTTTTAGTTTCAATTGTCAAATCAATGTGTGTCACCCTATCATTTTTCAGTAAGTACTGTGTACTTTCTACCTAAATTCTAAAAATGTTCCTCATTGAGTCATTTCTGATTCTCGTAACTCCTAATAGCTAATAAAAAACTTAAGCTAAAATGAAACAAAAAGAGTATAATAATAAATATTTATATCATAATGCTATTATTATGACGATGAAGATATTTCTTCTATGCATTTTACATTAATTTTCTACTTAAATGTCATATTATCATCATTCAGCATTCAGATAACATTTTATTTCCTGTCTCTCTTTCACCTCTTTTGAAGTTACGAGGATATTGTATCAAATTTCTAAACTGTGCAGGTTCTCAAAGAAAACCAGTGTACGCAAAATGTAAAATGTAAAGAGTATCGAGTAACTAAAAATCCTATTGTTTTCACTTATTATCCTATTATACTAACTTTTTGTAAGTTGCTTTGTTTGTATAAAATTCAAGGAAAATGCAGAATGCAGACGTATTGTGTTTTTTCTTGTCCTTTCTTGTTTTACAGTAATATTATTTACAGCATTACGACTAGAAATTAGAGACACAAAGTAATATAGTGACAAAATAAAGCTTTTACCCTCTGTCTCTTATGTCATCTATTATGCACTGCATACTGGATATATACATGCATTAACAGCATAATACTATAATCATGTTGACTGTGGCTATGACTTTTGAGAACAGAGTAAACAAAAGTTATCTAAATTGTATAATGTCTAAATGGTAAATGCCTAAATTAGGTGAGTGGGTAACCGATAACATAAATTCAATTAGGATGTACAAAAACTCTTGTAAAGGTTCCTCTACTATGTAATATTATGTGTATACATCTGTGTGGTTTGTGTCTTTTATTGTCTATCTGTAATCTGTACATTTTATATGTATAATGTGTGTATGTATTGTGTATTGTGTACTTTGTACATGTGTGACGAGACGGAATGAGATGAGATGAATGACTAGATTGATTTTATTGGTCAGGAAATTCTTTCTCTTTTTTGTCTATACAATTTATCATATTGTGTTCATTGAGGACTGTGGAATGTGAGGGGTCTCTGTGGATTTCATGTTACGAAGCCAATGCCAAACTTTGTTTAGACGAATTGTCATCAAAACGACAGCATCTAAAACAGGTTATTTATCATAAATTTCCTTTTTATTACTTGTGTATCAAATATCTTCTTCACATCTATTTTCTTACGTTTATCTAGTCAAGATTAAATTGGAATTGGAAAAGAAAATGAAAAAATTTACAAAACGAAACTGGCATTCCTGATAATAAAATTGTACAATTTACATTTTACCTTCCTCCACAAATGTAAATTTTAAAAAGTAAATCATATGTAAGTAAACACAATGACAACAAAAAAAACACACATTCATAAGGATTCCCAAGAATTTGAAAACATGGATGCAACACAATTCAATTCAAACAAAAGATGTCACAAAATACAGTACAAAGTATAGTATTGTTAAATAAACAAAAAGTTAGTCAACTCTGTAGTCTAAGTTTAAGTCTAAGATGCATATTTTTAACTAAGATTATTCAACCAAAAAAAGCATTCAAAAAAAAAAAATAAAAAGGAAAAAGAAGCAAAATTTTGCAGCTTTTCTTAATATTAAAACAACAGAATAAAAATAAAACTAAAGGATGCCTCTGATACTTTTAAAGTTAAAGTTTTGATTTCTGATTACAAAGAGTGAAAGAAGAAAAGGAAACTTGTATGTTGTGAATTGTGAGCTTACTGTCAGGAATGGTTGAGGTTGGTAAATCAGTTGTCGGAAGATCCATTGAGTCGCCATCCGACGGAGTATCTCTCATCTTCTTGTTCTTGGGGCCTCGTCTTAGTAAGTAACAATGAAGATAGGCAGCCAACAGTGCTCCAACAATTGGTCCCAACCAGAAAACCTATGCAAACAAAGTACAAACAAAATCTTTATAGTAAAAACCCCATTACAGATTTTACTTCTCATTTTCCCACTCATAATGTTTAATCGTAACAAATACATGTCAAAAAAAGGGTTTTTGTACTTTTGTCATTGACTTTTAACTTTTAAGAATAAAAGAATAGTATTTTCTTACCCAATGACTTGGCCATTTGTTCATTACGAATGCTGGGCCAAGAGATCTGACGGGATTTAGACCAGCACCCGTACACGGAAGCTGTCAATCAAAACAAGAGGTTTATAATTATTAGAATAATTTTTACTTGATGTTTACCATGTATCATGTATAATCTTTATTTATAATTATAGGCTACACACTACACAGTGCTTGAAATTCACTTGTTTTGTCACAATAATCAATGTATGAAAAACTAAAGAGGACACAGATGCACATAAAACATTTCATCTCTCATTCATTTACTTATCCACATTAAAACAAAACAGGCACATAATAATTATTTAAAAAAATGATAATGATATGTCTGTTTTTAATCTTACAGCCACAAGATTTGCTGCTAAAAGGACGGCGGTTGTTGGAATACAGCTGGTTGGATCAGAGACAAAAGTAAGAGTCATAATGAAGCTCAAAATCAGTTCCAGTCCAAAGGCTTGAGGTTGACTAATATGAGCTGCAATTGTTGTTGCTCCAAGGGTTCCTTGATAGCCAGCCACCGTCAATCTATATGTAAATAGGAGGATCAAAAAAATAAAAAGGTTAGTAAGAAATTTTTCATATTTTCTATCTATCTTCTTTCATTTTAATTATTTGCATAGTTCGGTTTTTGGTTTTTTAAGAAAAAACTATAAAAATAAAAAACTCTGTAAATGGTATAAATCACCAATAAATCATTACGATTTTCAAATGTTCGCTATTAAATTTCATATGGTAATGGTTAGGTAATGGTCTAAGCTCTAAGCTTCAAACTACCTTTCTTACGTCTTACAACTTATATCGTTGCCAAATTTGAATTCAATTTCTACCTGTAAAATGAAAAAAAGCTCTTGATGCATATAAAATGTTCTATACAGTCTACAGTTCGTTGTACACTGTACACCTCTACTGTGGTCTCATGTATGTACTAAGTATCCATATCTTTTTATCCTGGACCTACGTTCATCTTATTTTTTTCAACTTATCAAGATGATATCTACACGGTACACACTGAACACTGAACACTGCACAGTGAACATTGAACATCCTTTTAGAGATCTTCCCTTATTCGTTTGCTTTGCTCTCTCGCTCTCTATCTTCTTTATATCTTTCTTCCGTCGTGTACTATTATTATTAGATTTGTTTTCACGGTTCGTAAAAAAAAGCTTGCCTTTCTTTGGTAGTGGATACTTTTGGTCTTTGGTTTGGTTTGTATGCGTATGATAGAATTCAATTGAATTCTTTTTTTCTCATTCTCATGTATCATGTATACTATTTTACTTTTTACTTGATACTGCATCTTTTTGGTTCTTGGTCTTATTTCTTATTTCCTTCGGTTTATAGGTACTAGGTACAGAGAAAAAAACCTTCGTATGCAATTGATAATGTTCTATTACAATAGCAGAAAGATAGTAGACCGTAGAATACGGTTTTATATTGTATGTGATGTGCATACGCTTGATGTGTGTGTGTGTGTGTGGGTTTGTTCGGATAGAGGCATTGAAGTATTGAGGATTGAGGATTGAGGATACATGGAGGATGAAGATGAATGAAAGATTGAAGCAAGTTTACTCTCATTATTTACCTCAGCTATTAGAATACAAGTATGAAATGTATAATACATTATACATTATAAATGCACGTAAATTGAACATTGTAATCCAGACGGTCATTGTTATTTTTCTAAGGTTTAAACTTTAAACACTCCTCTGCTTTATCTGTTGTGCATGGATCGTAGAATATTTTATTCATAATATATAAAATGCAAGTATGCGATTACGATTACAATTTACAATGTACAATGTACCATACTATGTATTAAATATCATGCAAGTGCACACTAGAAACCAGAGACTAGAAACTATATAGAGCTGTCCAAGTTTTATGTATCAGATTTTTGTGAAAAGATGGAAAAAAATTAAGAATAAACCGGATGTGGATGTGCACACTATTGCATTATGTCTGCTCTCTTCTGACTACTGACTACTTACTGTCCATCGTAGATAGATACATGGGATTATTATTATGTAATACTGACTACTGACTGCTGCTGCCTCTTTTTCTTCCTTTATTATCATATAAATATAATATAATATAATGCAATAATAATCAGCATCATAATAATATGAACGCCAACTTTTGTGTGTGTGTGTGTGTGAGGCTTCTGGTAACGAGAAGTTATTTCATAGAATAAATGTTGTGCGTATATAAATTATGTGCAATCTACAATACAGCACACAATGTAAAATGCCCAAAGTCCAGTTTACTCAGCTCAGGTATGATTATCATTTAATTTCCATATCATAATAATAATTTCATGTTTAGGGAAAAGTCACAGACAAACTACCAACTATCCACCTCATTATTAGATGCGATGCATGTTACGTGCTGTTATTATTGCACACAACATTTTAATTCATCAAGTGGATTCAAAAAATTCAACAGACATTCCCCTGCACACTGCATGTCTCTCTTTTTTTTTGTTGGTCACAATGGGAGAAAAAGAGGAGAGGGAGGTAAATGTGACTGCTGGACATTGGACATTGAACATTGAAAATTGGACATTGTATGTTCTGATGGCATTCAACCACGTAGAATTAATCTCACCCTATGTGTCTATGCAAACTACAAACTACAATGTGCACAAGATAAAATATTAACTTTTATGACATTTTTACCACATTTTATAAACGGAAACAGTCGTACATCGTACACAAGACAAGATTTCACGGCACTTGGTTGGTAGTTGGTGGTGAATTTAAATGTGTACATTGTCAAATGTGTAAAAGTTTTCCTGTTCTTTTTTTTTTGCTGTACTTTGTACTTTTCTCCAGCAATCAAAAGTAGTAAATGGAGGTTTTGTACACAAAAGAAAAAGCAAACTTTATAGAAATAAGAATGCTGTATATATTCATATATTGTATATACTGCAGGGATTATGTATTATGGATTATGGATGTTCTATTTTTTCCTTCACAAATCACTTGTGAAGATGTAGGAGGTTTTTATTTTTTTTTGAATCGGAATTATTATATAAAAATAAAATGTAAAAGGGATCCATTCAAAGTTTCAAAGATTCAAGGGAAAAACCAAACTATAGAAACTACCGTTCATATTTCATGTGTAGGTAAAATGTGAAGGAATATTACAGATGAAAAGACCATTCAAGCCTCTTTTAGAGAGGAAAGACGATAGACGATCAACGACCAACAATCAAGTCGGTATTTTTAGACCTGTTTTTTTTTGTACTCCAAGTTTCTTGTAAAATCTATTATACTGACACTCTTTTGTGGGGTATTATCATTATCATTATTACATGACACATGAGTCCAACTACTACTACTATTATACTCTCTACCCTCTACTTTTTTGGTCTATATTTTGTTACAAAATTCCTATACACATCTGTACATGCATGTACAAGAAATATAAAATATAAATTTCCTTCCATGGTGGAAGTTCCATCGAATTCGAATTGGAATCTCCTTTCTCCGTTGATGATCTTCAAAGAAATTTCTCATTTGATTCGATTTCAAGACCAAAACTTTGTGTGTAACATTTACAAGGAATATGAAGGTGCATACGTGAATAGTGTATAGTGTATAGAGTGTAGGGTCTTTTAGTAGAAGAAAGACGAAGACCCTTCGATCTGGATCTGGATATGCACTTTGTTTGTTATTCCCTAAACTCAAATATTGTAATATGTTTAGTTTGGTTTGGTTTTGGTGGCTCCACTCTTCACTCTTCACCCTCAACACTCTACACTCTATACAAGTTTAAGCTCAACTCGGGTTGAATCGGGAATGGAACAAACAAACATCTTGTGTCTTCTCGTTAGTTTCCTTTGACTGCTTTTTCACCTTTCTATTGGTCGTTGTCTTGGTTCTTGGTATTCCTGCTTATATACTTGTCTAAGTTTAAGCTTCAGTTTAAGTTTACCTATACTCTCAACTCACGACTTAAACTTCAACTTGAACATCAAATATCAAATCTCTATCTCAAAAATGTCTGTACAGATATCAGTTCCGTTTGTTTGTTTTTACGCTCATGTATGAAAGAATGTGGATCAAATAGTTTGGAGTTTGGAGTTTTGTGGATATGTGGATATCAGTGATTGAAACCAATTTGAGATTTGACAATAGTGCTCCATTATCAAATATCAACATGTTTTTTGTTCGTAGTTTATACTTATATCTGTGCATGTCCCATGTTCATGTCTGCTGTGTATGTTTGTCATCCTAATCGTAATCGTAATAATGCGGGTCCAAACAACAGGCAAGAGACATGAGATAGACAAACATTCAGAAATAGATTTGACTAAAGAAAGAGCGAATAGTGATTATTGGTAGGGCAGGGATGTTATACATTTTTTCGTGCATTACATGTTTTCCATCGCACGGAGACAGCTAAATGAAGTATGGAGCAGCTAGTGTGAGTACTGAGTACTGAGTACAGTGATGAAAGATTTAAGTGGGAGAGAATAAGATACTAAAAGATGAAAAGTGGAACTCTTTCTCGCTCCTTCTCTCTCTATCTTTTCTAGAGAAGATGTAAGACGAAGGAGCAGAGTCTCATGCCTCCCGTTAAAGGATCAAAATGTAATCAGTCGTCATACGAGGGAAAACTCTTTGGATCCTCCATACTCCATAGTTCATAGTTCACAGGGGGTCTGTTCAGAGGTTTCTAGATGAAAAAAACTGTGAAAAAATGAAAGATTGCGCACTCCTCCTCATCCTCCTCAACACTGACACTTGCACACATCACACAACATACGTACAACATACATGTGTGTGATATCATGAATTCGTCCTCTCTGGAATCTAAAATCTAGAATCTAGAATCTGGTCTGGTCTGGATGGAGTTTTGAGTTTTGAGAAAAAGTTTTCATTTTTTCTTTTAACGACAATCTATGTTTAGCCTCATGTTGTGAAAGAACAAACATTGGATTTGGATTTCAATTTGGTTTTTTAACCTTATACGATGTTTCATTTTTACTCTGAGTTTTGAATTGTTTTATTTCGGGTAATAAAACTCAAGTAGATGGATATTTAGAGCTTTTTTCAAGTCATAAACAAGATTTTTAATAGTTTTTAATAGTCTTTTAGTTTTCATTCCCTTGAAATAAAATAATAGAGGAGGTGGATGTGGCTTTGAATTTTCAATGTGCATTTTATCTTGTGTTATGTGCTAGTTTGTCCCGAGGTTAGTATTTGGTATTTGGTATTTCAATGTCCAAATCCACATCTCTTGAAGAAAATTACAGCTAATTGTGTAATAATTATGATGGTTATGATTATGCATAATTTCATGGGTGGAGATTATGAACAGAGTTTGAGCTTCTGGTCTTTTCCTCTCTTGTTTTTAAACTAGATACTTGACACTAAACACATCCAAGTTCTATTTTCTATTCTATGCTCTCAATTGGAATATCATTATTCTTTCATTATTATTAGTAGCCATAGAATTGTACCTTGTGTTTTCTGTTTTCTGTTTAGAGTTTAGAAAGATGAGGCAAGTCTTTAAACTGGGGTGAAGAAAGTGAGAAAATGATAGGAGGATGATATTGTGTAGGGATAACATATTATGGAAATTACAAAAAATTATAATTGAATTAATATTGCAGCGTTGTCCACCGTCTTTCTTTTTGACTTTGATCTCAGTTTGTTTTGATTTGGAGTTGCTTCTAACTTCAAATTCAAACTAGAAAATAAAAAACTGGACCAGAAGCTATATTATTATTCATGCCCATGCCTCACTTTATCACTAACTGTATAAAAGTCCAGAAGTAGAAGGGCAGAGATAAAATGAGATGATCATCATTCTCATGCTCATGATTGTGATGAAGGAAGAGGAACAACTAGCAAGTTCATCATATCATATGAAATGTGTAATACATCCTGTACATTGTACATAGAACATAGACTACTGTGAGGAAAAATATGATTGAATTGCCTCCAGTGAAAAAGAAAAAAGGTTGAGGATTTTGGATGGAATTGGATTGGGTTTGTTTTGTTTTACTTTTTACTTTTCAGTGTTCAGTTTTGAAGACTTGAAAAGTCTTACGCATCTTGCATATTGTATCTCGTATCTAGTATGGAGTAGGTAGTAATAATAAGAAATGCAGAATGTAGGTACAAGAATGAGGAAGAATGAAAAGAATAAAGGTGGTAATAATACGAAAATTGGGTAAAGAAAATAAGTATATATAGCTATAGAATTAGTGATATTAAGGATGAATTGAGTTGAATGGAAGAGGAAAAAAATCCAAAGGAAAAGGTAAAAGGTAACGATAGATGATCATCATCGTCGTCGTCGTCTTAAATGTAAATGTAAAACTGCTGTGTGCTGTGCGTGTGTTTCATTTCAAATTTTCCAAGGAGGTTTCCAAACTCTTTAAGAAAACGAAAAAGGAAAGGAATAGGAAAAAAGAGGGCTGATGCTGATGATGACGATGATGATGAGGAAAAGAAGAAGAAAAGAAATACAAAGATGAAGAATAAGAAGGAAAAAAGAAAAAGGAGAGAAAAGACACCTGGCAAGCGAAGGGATGGCTGGATGGCTGGCTGGTCTGGTCTGGCGACCAAAACGTGTATGTAATATGTATAGGTCGAGCATGGGGCAGGGAGCAGATGGTACACACGGCTCGTGTTCAACAGACGGGGCCCTTCGCTCCTCACACATACACACAAGACACACACTTCAGCCCTCCATCTAAAACTAAAACTAAATCTAAATCTAAATCCAACATCTTCAATCCACAAACAATATCCAGATTCCAGATTCCTCACTTTCCTACTCTCTGATTCTCTCGGAGAACCTCTAAGTATATTATATTATATGTTATATATAACTGCTTTAGTTAGTCTCCATCGTCATTATTATCCTTTATGGAAAAATCCAGTCCAAACTAAACCGAAGCAAACCAGCACTTTCATCTTCTATTGTCAGACAGGAGACAGTGTATTTACTGTAGCTGTTATGTTTTATGCTTTACGACCTTGTGTATAATATATAATATATTTAATCTGCCACAGTCCACAGTTCAAAATCTTGATAAATCCAGGGAATAGCCACCGCATAATATCACGACGGGGTTGAAAGTTGAACTTATAGTGTTAAAACCCGAATGTCTTTGAACAATAAAATAATTTGGAACCTTCTTCTTCTTTATAGTTTCAAATCACACACACAGTATTCTGTAAAGTCAGAACTGGGTATTTTGTATTGTGTATCTGTTTTCTGTTTGTATTACATATTATACGTACGACGTACGACTTTTGCTCGTTACTCCTTGTCATTAGTGTTGTAGAATAAGGAATACAGAAAATACTAGCTACTTGTTACACACTTATATTATACATTATACAGTACGATATATTGAGAAAAAACTACATATGAAAATTGCCCTGTGTACAAAATTTATTCATGTACATTGCTCTTTGTAGATACTTTGTACATTGTACACAGTGCACAGCTGAGACAAATGAGAAGCGAGGCAGACGGTGAACTACTTACTTTATGTGTAATCTCTAAAGCTTAATAGTTAAATTTTTCTCTTCTCTGTCTTCTTCTTCTTCTTATATCATATGTATTATGTATGTGTTCCTCGTCTTATAATAATTTTCATTATTATTAATATGTAATCGGTAATCGGACATCTGTCTCATGTGCCATGTGCGAGATTTCTTTTCCGTGGAATATCACAAAGTAACATATTTATAAGCAGAAAGGAGAGAGAGGCATGCTGTCTTGAGAATCAGCAGTACTAAAATTACACGCGAGTCTCTAAACTCTGAACAAAATTAAAGGACCTACCTCATTTTTCATTCAGACTACTCATTACCTTTGTTTCATCATATATCCTATCATATGCAGATAAGCTTTTGCGTTGTGCAGATGTAGTATAGGCGCCTGGAACAGAATTTAAACATTAAATATGAATCAAGAATCAAGAGTAAAGAAAATATGTATCCATCTAGTAAGCTTGAGTCTTGAGTCTTGATCATTCAAGTCTAAGAAACAATTCGTTTCAAAGTCTAGTATTATTTCTGTCTCAGAGAGCATTGACTGGAATAATAATGATAATGAGCAACCCTGATTCAATATCTGTGTGTTTGTTTTAACCTTTTCATGATGATGATAATAATATTAGTATATTAGGCATTTGAACAGTTCAACAGTTCAACAGAGACAAAGGACGGAATGGAGGGACAGTGTTAATGACATGAAGATGTTGGCATTGACTTCAACTTTCCTTTCGTTTCCCTCGGCTAGAAAAAGAAACAGGGGTTGTGTGAAGCCATCATCAATCTTTTAGCACCAACACCAAGAAGAAGAGGAACATCAGAAAGAAATCTTAGATGATCATGAATCATGATATGTGTAGACTTGGCTTTGTCTCTTCATTCGTATTTGTATTTGTGTCTGTATCTGTAACTGAAATGTCTATTTGTCTGTTGTTCCCCTCTGTAATATTTTGTAGCCTACATTTGTGTATTTTACATATAATAATAATAATATACAGAATAAAGATGCTGATACTTTCTTAATGTAGAATCTAGAATCTCAATTTTTATCATTGTTTGGTATTTCAATTTCCGAGAATTGGTTCCATTTCTGTTCGTTTTTCAAACTATAGTACAGTTTTTTGAAAGTACTGTTAAAATATAATATTAAATGATCCATACTGAATACTGAATAGTTTCTGTGTAAAAATGTGAATACAAAAAACGGAGTTCATTAGAAAAATACTTCTGTCAACTTTTCCGGATGAGGTAATTAGTTTTGAAATATGTGTAAAGAGAATATAATTGACTGGTTCTTTTTTGGTTCTACGGTTTTTTCCTCCAGTTATTCCTCGAGTTTTTCCCTAGTAGGAGAAAAGGAGAGAGATGACGAGGAAAAAATGACATGGTGTGAAGGAGTCAGTGAAAGAGAAAGAGAGCGGAGACAAGTACATATGAAGTATGAAGTATCAAGTAGGAAAAGTAACCAACCATATGTTGGAGCAGAGCGTAAAGTGTCAATGTCTGGCTTGACTTGATCATGCATGCATGTGTGTGTGACCTCGTCGTTGTTTTTGGGTGGCAAAACTGAGGTACCTACTTGCTTTCCCTTGTCTTCTCCTTAATCTTGAGTTCTCGAGTTTTTGAGTAGTCAACGCTCATGATATTGTAAAAAAGGCTCATGTCAATGCACAGAGTGCACTGAGCACTGAACACTGAGCAATGAGCATTGAGAGTTACAAGATTTGTCTAAGGAGTGCAGCATATTGCATTAGGAGTTAGGAGTAGGAGAATGAAGTATGAAGTATGGAAAATGGAAATGCATCCATGGAAATTATATGGTAGGGAGTTAAAATAGTCTCCCGTGATTTTTCATGTGTCCTCCGTCCTACATCTTCAATTTGTTTAACTACTGGATTTAACAACTGTGCCCATACTTTTTCTTCTTTTTCAATTTCAGTCTCTTTCAAAAGTAACAAGTAGGAAAGAGAGAGAATGAAAACTAGAGTTTAAAGTATACTATTCATTATTCATTATGTTTATGTACAGGCGTGGAAAAGAGTAGAATGGACCAAGAGTTCAAATTCAAATGCCTAGGCTCTAGAATCTAGAGACTGTTTTAACAATTTCCTCTCACTCTCAAATTCATACCATGAAAATAATACTTGTCGGGATTTATGGATATTGTTCCTACTTTACAACTGCCTACTACATATTTGACAATTTAACTGTACTTTGTACAATGTACATACTAGACACATGTATATTTGAACTGTTAACCAAACCTAGGAAAGGTCATTTACTATCTCCATTCTCTCTCTCTCTAAGTTCGTCTACTTCTTCTTCTTGTTCTTCTTTCAGTTTGTTGATGTTGAATTGGTGGATATTGGATATTTGTTTTTTATTTTCATGGCAGTAAAATATCGAAGAGCAACTTTATAATCCAAATAATCTATACATAAAAGTGGATCCAAGAGAGAAACAGAGAGACTGAGTTGTGAGGGAGTTGATTAAAAATTTGTGATATTTTTAAACTACAACTACAAACTACAACCAAATACAACATGATGCTCCTACTGTAGGGTAATATATTACTAATACTATGCACTAGTTATTTTTTGAATGGGGAAAATTCCGTGTCAAAGCAGGATAATCCTACTAAATTTATTGCATTTCAATTTTTTTATTTCATCCACCATCCACCACACCAAAATCAAGCAACTAGAAATCCAACCATCAACCATCAAATTAGCTAGTAAAGTCTCCTCTTTTCTCTGTCACTCCATTTCATTCCCTGTACATGGTATAAAATATAGAAAATAAAATGGTACACTGGTGCATTCCTAGTCTACGCATTATCATTCTCACACGCTCACACCATTAGTTAATGTACAAATATGTACAAATCGGAAGCCTAATTCTAAACTGTGCAACCTCTGAGCTTTGCTTTTCTTTATACTGTGTACAGTGTACAGTGTGCTCTGGTCGGAATCAACTTATCCTTCCGCCGTCTTATTCTCCAAATACCAAATACTTTTGATACTGCTGGAATTTTTTCTCACTTTTAATTTACACTTGAAGTTTTGGACCAGAGCCAGTTTCTATCCTACAATAAGATTTATCATGACTCAATAATTTGAGAATGTTGCAAAAGTAAAACTGTTGTATGCATAATGCAACATTCAACATACAATCTTGTTATGCAATGATAATATTACATACAACATTTTCCTCCTCATGTTGTGTTGTACAACAAATTTTACATGTACACATTTCCCGTTTTCCAATTTTACATTTTCCATTTTCCATAAAGTTAATCAAAGTCAAAGTGGAAGCTAGTCAATCTTCGCTGCATTTCCTCTTTCTTAATTGACAAAAGTAGGAAAGTAGGGGTTCAAATGAGTTTTCAAAGGGTGTAGTAAATAAAGATGATGCAATAAGACTATCAACAAGTGAACATTTTCCAATATCAAACACTATTAAACACTGATTTTTTTTCTACATTTACTTATTTAAATATGTGATAAAATAACCTTATCACTCGAGTTGAAAAAATATAATAAAAATGACAAGGAAACGTCCTGGTGGAAAGAACTGAATCAACTCGATACTTTATGCAGATTACAGATATTCAGTATTCAGTATGAAGCATTAAGCTTGTTTGTGTTTGTGTTTGTGTTTGTATTTGTATTAAGAGTATTTAAAAGAGTGTGATATTTTGTTGAACAAATCCATATTCATGTTTTTGTCTTTGTTTGAATTTGTATTTGTACTTTGTACATGTATTTGAACTTCACCTCATAAAGCTTGACCCAGAATTTTAAGGAGTAGAAAGAGGAGACTCAGTATTAGGAGTCCAACAGAGAGAGAGACAGAAAAGTAGTAGGAGCGATAAGAGTAGATGCAAACACATGTATGAAATTGAAATTGGAAGGTATGGCACAATATTATAAGTTGTGTGTTGAAAATTGTTAACCATAGGACTCAAAGTCTTGAAACTTGAAAGGAACCAAAAAAAATAAAGAAAATCTTTTCGGTAAATGTTATACACTATTATGTTATTATACATAGAGGATAGACATTTATATGTAGATACTTTTGAGAATTGTGAACAAGTTGAAGGGCTGAAGTACTCATAATATGTATAATGCATACATATGTATAGAGTTGGAGATTGGAAAATTTTCGGTAGGGCGAGAAAGAGAACCTTTTTTTCGGTTTGGCTCATTGAGCATTTTGCTTTTGCTCCTTTTTTTTCCTTTTTCTCCCTCTCTCCTCTCTTCTCTCTTCATCCTGCCGTTCAACTGGAACAAGCGACAACTCAGTTATTCAATGCTCAGTGCTTTAAGGACTTTTTGTAAAACCTAAACCTAGATATGTACCAAAAAATGGTCTATATTCTATATTCTTTCTATCTTTTGTGTTGTGCATATTATATCATCTTTATGTGTAAAATGTAAAGGGATGTCTATGTATATGTGTATTTCAAATTTCAAATAAGAAGTATTCTTTAGTTAAACATACCAACATATTCCTTTGTCCACAAAAACATTTTCTCAATCGCACAATCAAGAGCTTCCTCCTTCATCTTCCTACACTTTTGTATAGCTACATTGTACAATGTCCTCTGCATATATTTTAAATTCTACATATTCATCATATTTGTGATTTGTTCGACATTGGACATTGGACAGTTTACAAATCTAAGTGCTTTCGGTGATTCTTCATTGTAGAATGTAGAATGTTCTAAAAATCTACTGTAGAGTTGTGTAGATAGATGTTTGCACTGGACAGTTTAACTGGACTAAAAATGATAAAATTTACACGTTTTACATTCTACACTCTACACATGAGAATTGAGAAGACTCAAGACTCAAGAATAACTATGTAAATAGTAAATACTCAAATAGTTGTAATTCAAGATATAGTATATCGTGTATAAGAATAAAGTATTTGTGAAGGTCTGGAGACGGGAGTTCAATTTTCAGATCGTACATTTATACAGAAGGAGCTTGAAAAAGGGACAGCAATTTCAAGTTGAGATGAACTCAAAGAGCCCTTTGTATACGCACTGTTTGTCTACTATCCATTCTGCATTGTACATTGTACATTGCACATGCATACGTACGTTGATGTAGGACATGTTTGATAGGAATAAATGATGAATGGAAAAGAAAAGTATGTACAGATAAAAGACGGAGGACAAAATAGGGCCTTGCGTACATATGATATTATTGTAAAACGGAGACCTTGAAGCGGGATTTATATTTTCTTCTGTGTCCGTTTTTCCTTTTTCTATATTCCTTTGATTCGACATTTTCAACCATTATTTATTTTTACTATTACTTTTATTTTATTATGGATTTACAATTTACACACACGGATTTACTTTGTGTACAACTGAATATTGAATACGGAATGATGAATGTTGAGCATTCAATACATGTACAAAGTACAAATATGCATAAAAGTTGAGTTTTTAGTTACACTTTGAGCTCGGAGTTTGGAGTTTGGAAACGAAGAAAGAAAAGTCTGTACTGTAAAGACTTTTGACAATCGACAATGACAATGAATAACTATAATAATATATTATTATCATTATACACTGGCAGTTTTTGAACCTTTTCCTCGGCTTCCATTGATACATCTAAATATGTATGATGTAAAAAGTAAAGTGGAAGTATAGTAAAAGAATGCATTATTGCAAGCATTCTTTGTTCAATCCATCTACTATCTACAAAAGGTGTCAAATGTCATTTGTTGCTCTTGTTCTTGTTCTGGCCTTAGCTTTAGCTTTACTTTTGGCTTTGGTTTCAAGTAAATTAAATTGAATTTTGAAGGAGTATTTGAACAAGCTTGAGTTCAATATACACAAGTGGCAAGTAAACTCTTATTCTGGCGTTTCTTCTTACTTTGTAATTTGTAATGGGACTTTTAAATTCTAACCTTTTAGTCGGTACAAGATACAAAAGACACAAGACAAAAACAAAAAAACAAGTGAATTTTTTTGTACTTGTTATTTACCTTCTTTTTGTCTACATATTATGTGTACATCGCACCAATTTTTTACTTGGTGTTATATGTTATGTATAAATATAGATAGAATTTGCACTTTATAATTGAGAAGGAAGAGGAGAATCGGTTTCGGATTCAGAACAGGAGTTTGAATTTGAATTCTTTCCATGATGAGCGAGAAACTTGGAAAAGAAAGAAAGAGCTCTTGTATTATTAGGATTCTCTCTCTCTTGAATTCCAACTTGTTGCCTTGATTTGTAGATACTAGATACTACATACAAGATATAAGATACTTTTCCTGCTCCTAGTTTCTGTTTTCTGTTTGTCTCTCTTGAGCAGAAAGAATTCAATCGAAAGAATGTCATGCTTGTTTCCGTCCTATAATACACAATACACATTTTACATGTATGTCATGTGTATGAGCAGAATATCATACTGTTGATTCTCTTAATGTGTTCTCTAACATGTTCCTACTCCAAACTCTAAACTCCCAACCCATTCCATTCCATTCCACACCAGAACAAGCACCGACACAGACACAGACAAGCCAATGAATTTTTCCAACACTTTCAACTTTAAACATTCTTCTAGTTAAATAATGACGATGACGAAAACTAAGTACTAGAGAAGAAAAATGCTGTAGAAACTAGAGATCCTCAATTCTCAATATAAAATCTACATATGAAGAAGCGAGACTAAATTTATATGTTTATATTGTACACTGCGCATTGTACATTGAATGTAGAATATAAAGAAATTCATAACGCTAGAGTACACTATGAATTTTCTTTTACCAATTCAAGTCACTTTTTTATTGCACGAGTATTGAGAATCGAGAATTGAGAATGGAGTATTCGGAGAATAGAAAAGAAGTAAAAGTTGTACATTTGCAACTTTTGTTTTTTCTCTCTCTGTAGTTTGTAGCTTTGCTTTTGAGTGATCTCTTAACCTTTTTCCTAGCTATTAAAACAAGACGGGAGGAAAAGACGTAGTTGTAACTTGAGATGGATTTAGAAACACAAAGACAAGCATTAAAAGAGTGAGAGAGAAAGAAAAAAAAGTATTTTCAATATTTCCTTACGTCTCATTAAAATGAACCTGACGCTTCAGAATTTCATTTACAGCCTCATAAAAACTTGTATTATAAATGCGATAAAAATGGTAAAATACAAAATACAAATAATACAAATAATATGACATGTTATTTATGTATGCACAGGAGTATGAAAACAATAATTATTATCTTTATTATTATTATTGTTATGGTCATCATGTCATTTCAAATCTCCTGTTACTCCTGACTCATGAAAGTCCACCCGTTTTGAATATTGATGGATCAATCAAAATAATTGGTTTTGTGTGTATGAGTATCAAATATCATGTCGAATGCTGAACGTCCATCACATTTCAATGGTGAAGAGTTCAGCAGTCCATGTCCATGTAAAAACTATGTGTAAGCTACAAACTAGAAACGTGTACAAATTTGATAGGATTTAATCAAGCACAATAAAAAACAGGAAATCCGACAAAGCTAATTCAAGTGGAAATGACCACATCAGGAATCATGAGTCAGGAATCATGCATATTCGTATTTGTATTTGTATTATCATTATACAAATTGCTACTGTAAAACAGAACTCAGAGGTCATATCAAAATTCATTATTCTTGAATCTTGATTCTTGATTCTTGTGAATCATCATCTGAGATGAAACGAACAAATCGGCAAAAGTATCATTAACTAGTAGCTGATGTTTGGCTTTTGCCATGGTGTCAAAAAACTAAAACTTGATGCTTACTTCGAGACAAATTCCCAGTTGCCAGCGTTTCTTTCTCAGATAAAGATATAAAAGCAATCAAAAAAAGATGTCAATTCCTTATTCCTTATGTTTTTTTTGTATAATGATAAGGTTAAAAATACTGTTATTAGTATTGTTATTACAGCCATTAATTTGAAGACTGTTGTCTTTCCTTTAGAAATTATGATCCTCTCATCTCAATATTTCCGGGTATAAAAAATATCTATGGGATTCAGATTGAGATTTAACGAGTGTCTAGAGTCTAGAGTGTAGAAAACTAAAGCTTAGAGTTTAGATTTTAGATTTTACAGACTTTTTACTTTTTAGTTTAGAGATTTGATGTTTGAGAAATCCGTGCTAGGAAACTTCAAAGTAGTCTAAAAGATAGAAACAACAAGCATGTTTTAATACCACTGATCTCTGATCATCATTCCTCTACTTGTTGACAGCGTCGGTTTAAGTCCAAGTCGAAGTCAAAGTCTCAGTTCAACTGCAAGAGCCAGAACCAGAACTAATATCAATGTAAAGATTGAAGATTGAAAATTGAAAATACACAGTCAAATATCTGTACATTTCTCTCTCTCTCTTTCCGTAAATCATTAATGAATAAATATTTGTAATGTGTAAGCCGAGCATTGCCCATCTTACAAGATAAGTTCTTCTCCTTCTTCTTGATTCTTGATCCAGTGGGAACGCACTCGCATCGTCTATCTCCTATCTCGTAACTCCTAACTTCTAACTCGTATCGTGGTAAATGGTAAATAAAAACCTTTTTCATGAGTCAACAGAAACAAATTATGACGGAGAGACAACTTGTGCATCGTCTATCTACTATCTATCTCTCTACACCTCTCCCTCTCTCCCTCTTTCCCTCTCTCTATTTTGCTTTTAATATGATATATGCGTGGCTAATAACTAATAACAGTGCACTGCACTCAACTCGACTGGGTGGATGGAGAAATTTATGCATTGCAATACATATAAATAAACTCGAGTAGATTAGAGATTGTGGATATTTGGTGTAAAGTGATTTGGAATTCACGAGATTCCACCATCATGTACAGTGTACACTGTACACTGTGCAGTGTTTAAAATGTACATAGAATATAGACACTAAACAGTAGACAGTACACAGGGCACAACACCAGTTATGAATTTTCTCATGTATTGAATTTATATTTGATATTTGGTGAGATGAGATATCATATCTCTCAAATAGGTAAACATCAACTAAATACCAAATATCAAACACAAAACACTCCATACCCAAAATACACAGTACACACACACACAAATACTCTCTAAAATGTTTATTTATATAACTGAGTTTTTCTCTCTCTTTCTTTCTCTCACACTGAATTCAGTCTGTTGCTGTGTTTATTATATTTTTCTCCTTCTCCTTTTCTTTATTCTCAGAGGAGTTGAACAACAATCTTGTCATTTTGGTCGTAAAATTTGTACGACCAAATACGAAAGACGAGAGACGATGGGAAAATTATGAAAAAGCACCCTGTTAAAAAATCATAATGCAATTATTCAAATCTCGGAATGCTATTAGCTATCTACATTCTACATGAGATATCATGTTACACTGTTATTTTAGTTGGTCAATGTTTGTCGCTAATTTAGGTTCATTTTATAATAAAGGTCCTTTTTTCTTCTTCCTAAAATAACATTTTGATTCTTCTCGTAGTTCTTTTTTTAAACAATGAGGGGACGCCGAAAATTCTGTTATACATAATAAGAATAAAAGCACCCGCTCAACTTATATTATGATAATATAGTATCATTTATCGTATCATGTTTCGTTTCGTTCAACTTATGAAAAGACTTATAACTTATAACACAAGAGAATACACAGATATGAAATGGATTTTTAGTTTTCATTTTCCCTCTCTGGTTTCTTTGTTTTTTGTCTCTGTTAATAAAATGTAGTTTCTGGTACATGATACTGATATAGATATAGATATTTCATGACATGTAGCAGTCACAACATTCCCATCACCGCCAGCATCATCCTGGTGTTATATGTGTAAAAAATAAAAGTTAGACTAGAGAGTAGAAAAGTAGTAGAGAGAGAAAACAATTTAGTCATTTAGTAATAAATATTGTACTGTTAATTTTAATAAGGCTAATAATAACCGGAGCTAGAGAACAAAAGTGCCACATAAGTAAGTAATATCATGGCTAAGTATCTGCATTTGATACTATGTGTATAATGTACATTGTGCATTTTACAATGAAAATATCATATCAGTCAGTATATTATAACTCACAATTAATTTAAAATGGCTTCCCTGTTTGCCGTTTCAGTTTCAGTTTCCGTCTCACATTTAATTTTGATTCCTCATAATATTTAACATGTTATACGAGCTGAAATGTTTATCTCAGCTCTTAATCGTCTTCATCTTGTATATAGCATACACATTAAAGTTTATGACGCGTAACAACTTTTTAATACATACTGCATACACACTATACTTTGTATGTTGTATGTTGGTAAATTTCATTCACGATACTCCAGTATCCAGAACTCCAGCTTCCACATGTTGAATAATAAATGAAGAGTTCATTTGGAATGAATCGACTCAAGTATAAATTATAAAAGCAGTGTACATGTGTACGTGTGAACTGCTGACATTTGGTATTTGATATTTGATATTTAATGAGTCCAAGATAGCTAAAACCTAAACATTCTAAACATATTAGTGTTGATTATCAATTAACGTACACTTTTAACTTTTAACTAGTCTCTAGTCTCTTAATTCTTCCACTAAAAAAAATTCAAACCTCAGACTCTTGACTCTTGACTCTGATGGGCTCCACAGTTTTTTCATTCTGAAGAGAAAGGTTGAATGCTGAATTTGTATCTATGGAGCAGACACAGAAACACAGCAACATGATGAGAGAACAGTTTGTTCACAATATAATACAAATAAAGCTGACACTGTGTGGTGGATTGTGAATTGTGAATGGTGAATTGTGGCTGGCGTATTCGGTCACATTATTATTATACGCTTAATGTCTTTTTTATTATTATCTCATTTTCTGTACATCTATAATCTGAATCTAAATGTTACATTGTACAATGTTCATTGTAGATATAGTGATTCACCGTTAAATTAAACATAAATAAAAGACAGTGTGTTGTTGTTTGAAGAAAAAGTCTCATGGTTTAGTTTAAACCACATTTTTTTCTTCTACACACAATATAATAATATGTGTCTAATTTAACCATCTACATACATTTTTAGACATACATGTATATATTTTGTATCTTCATTCTTCATCCTCATCATCAGCATCTTGATCCACACAAGAGTTGAATGAATGAAAATGGTGAGAGGGAAAAAAGAGAGACACATGTGTCAGTTTTTTCCAGTGAATTGATGATGTCGAGCAATGTCTAATGTCTAATGAGTGAATCAGTGGATTGAAGCATGCAGATTTTGTATGCATACACTTGTATAACTAACAGTAAGTTGGATCTGGATCTGGATCTGGGTCTAATGAAGTAAATGCAACTCTACTACAGTTGATGAATTATGAAAGACAGACTTTGTCTTTGTATCTACTTCATTCTACAATGTACAAGTTTGCTACACATTTTTATACACAGATAGAGATGTGGAAAGAGGTGGAGAAGCATGTGAAAATGGTATGGAAATTCCATAGTGCATTCACATTAAACATATGTATGCTCAATGCTGAATCCTCCTTGAAAAGACGAATAAAGAATGAAGAATAAAGAGACGTCCTAAAAGCGCCGAGTTGTTCTCTTGTTCTCTTTGAAACACCATTTCTATCATGTAATTTCATGTCGTGTTATTTTAAACCGTTTTTGTTTTCCTATTATTCCGACTCCGACTCCGGTCCCGGTTCCGTATCCCGTCTCCTAATTTTCTTCTCCTGTGAACATGCTGTAGACTGTACTCTGTATTTGGTATTTGGTTTTCTGTATGTATCCTGTAGACCCCGTAAGACATGAGACATGAGATGCAATGTTATTACAATCACAGACAAGACACACTACAGTAGTTTTCCGCTTTGTACTTTAAATTGCAATCACACTGTATGTACTATTATCCTGCATCATGTTCTGCACAATGTGCAATGTGCACAAAGACAGTTTGGTCCCATTTGTTTTTGTTCCCGTGAACCCTGAATGTTTTCCCCAGCTAAAAGATACGTATACACTGTAGACTGTGGACTGTGGACAAGTGTATGAAAGGGAGAAGAATACAGCAGGAATAGCTTGTTCTAGTAGAAATTAGGATGTAGAATGTATACTGTGTATGTGTATCAATTTCTTGAGAAGTACAAAAGAGCAGCATATCGACAGTAGACAGCCAAACAGTAGAAATATTTAATGTACTAGATAGATGCTAGATTCTAGATACTTGAAATTGAGTGCAAACAGCCGATGGCCATTCCATTTCATGCCATAAAAATAAAAATGGGACGGTAGATGAAGGGAAAAGGAAGGGCAATTTCCCTCATTTTTTCGCAACAGTGAAAACCACATGGTCGGCACTCCACAGATAAACTCTAAAGTCTAAACTCTGAACTCTCCTGATTGCAACTAGTACAATACACAGTAAATAGGTGTTTAAATGCATATTACATGTTACACATGTGTACACTGTACATTGTATATATCGCATATGATGTGAATATTTTATATTATGCACATACAAAAAGAATGATGGGAATGAAATTAAAACAGTCAAAGACAAAAAAACAAAAACAAAGGGAATAAACCTTTTGCAGTGGATATTTACTATTTACCATTTACATCTAAAATACCGAATGCCGAATGTTTCTGCCTTGTGCTTTGTGCTGAATGCTGAATGTGCAACTATTCATACTGAAGATATTTAGGTACATTCGGAAAATGTACAGTGTACAGTGTACAGTGTATAATATTTATTTAATGTGCAGTTTGCCATGTGAACTCTGACAAGAAAAGTAAAATACAAGAAAAGAAAAGAAAAGCTTTTGGAACTTGTGTGTGTGAGATGTTGTAATAATGTAAAACCAAATCGACGTCATCATCATAATCATATACTCTAGATCCTAGATTCTAGATTCTAGATGCTAGATACAAAGTATTATTATTTTATATGATATGAGATATTATGATATGAGGATTGAGGATGGAGAGGATCCAGCTGTTTGTTTTCATTCATCAACTCAACTCTAAACTCTAAGCTCTCATTCTGCATTCGGTAAATTCTGAGGTTGAGCAGGAAAACGGAAACGTATACATTATTATATATTTTACTTGTTAGTTCCTTTGCGTTTTCTTTAGCATCAGTGTAACATCCTCAACATTTTCTTCACCCTGTTCACATTGTTTCTAAGCTGAAGTACAATAATAAAAATTATTATTGTTATTATTACACAAATGAGGAGTGTAGCGGAAATTTCCCGCGTAAAATCAATGTGAATATGAATTTTATATTCTTATTATTTTCTTGGTAAGATTTTTTATGTATGATCAAGGATCAATAGTCAATGGTCAAGAGTCAAGAGCAAACGTTGAATCTTCCCATTTGATAACAACAACAGCTGGATTTGGGATTTTCAATTCCATTAGATTCCTATCGTGAGCTGCTAAAGATTTATGAATGCGGAACAAACAGTAATCTTTTATTCATTTTTGTAGTAAAAAGGTAGAGAAGATGGACATGGGAAATAATCAATCTAGTTTAATTTATATGTAATTTCTGATTAATTATCTAAATCTAATCAAAATCTACAAACTACAAACTACATTTGGACGATTACGTTATCATTGATCACGCATCATACATCATACATCATAAGTCGTAGGATCGTAGATTAAGGTTTTACTCCATTCTACTGCTGAACGAAGTACGTTCAACATTGACAATAATAATTAATCTGAGGTTGATAAAAAAAATTATACGGAGTTGAAAAATCTAAAATCTACGAATAGCATCTAGAATCTAAAATCTAGAATCTAGAGGTTTGATTCATTCATTAGATAATGGATTTTTATCATTTTATCATGTCATTCATTTATACATGTAGAAAAGTGGATGGAATAGGAGAAAAGACACTTCTCTTCCACCTTCCTAATCGGATTGGAAAGCCGACAAACCACTAATGTGCAATGTGTAATTCTGATAATTAGAGATTGTGGAGAGAAAGGAAGCGTTTAATTGTTAATTGAGGTGATAAATTCTCCTGCCACTGTGCTCAATGCTCTCTCCTCTCTCCTCCACTCCACTGCATAGGGAAGAGTGAACAGGGAATTTGTAGAGAAAAAGGCACGAGTTTATGAGCATGCATATGGATGTTATACTATTATACGCTTACGCTTCCGAATATGGAATACGGAAGAAGATGAGGAAAGATGTGAATCAGAATCCTCTCATCTACATAAATGATACAGAACATTTTGAATGAGGTTGGGGAAATGAATAAAAATAGTGTGCATAATCTATGAATGAATGAATGAATGAGTGTGTGAGTGAGTGCGGAGTGCAGAGTCGAGTGAAGTGGTGTGGTGTGGTGTATGGTGTGTGGTTGAATCTGTATGTTATATTACATTCACATGAATAAAACGGAGGATCATCATCCTTCCAGAATTCAACTCAGAGTGAGATTGAGCAGCACGGAAAATGGATAGAAAATCATTCGGCTGTTACAATGACAAGAGAACTGCTGTTGCTGTTACTGTTGCTGTTTCTGTTTCTCTTGATGCTCCTCCTCATCATCATCATCGTGCTTCTGCATCACAAAGAGTAAGTTGTGTACAGTATACAACTTAATAATAATAATAATAAAGATGAGCATCATGTTGATGAGGCTGAGGCTGATGCTGATAGTAATAATAATAATAGACTGTTTTTATGAGTGAATGGGTGAACAGTTGTTGTTGTGCCGGCTTGCTGCCTTCTCCAATTTAATGGTTGTTTAGTGTTTAGAGTTTGGAGTCCCGAACAGAACACGAGAGAGACAACAGCAGACAACAGGCACATGGGTGTACATTGTACATTATTATTATTATTATTATTATTCTATATAAAATTTGATGTTGAATGTTGAATGAGCATTATCATGATGGGAAGTTTTTATGCAGATTTTAAAAGAGTTGATCGGTCATCTCTTACACAACACAACAAAACAAAACAAAACACGAGTCCACTTCCACTAGGGAAACACATGTGTTTGACTATTGCGGACTTTATATGTTTATATTTGTATATTCCATCTGACTGACAACGGGGAATTAAAGTATAAAGTATAAAGTAAGAAGGAGTCAGGACAACGACACGTGTATCTGTTTGCGTAATGTGTACAGTGTACACATAAATAATTTAAATGCCCACTGCTCAATGCTCTACATCCACAAACTTGGAGATTTAAAATGCACACATACCGCATCAAACACAAAATGCAAAACTCAAACGTGAAATGTCTGCATAAAACTGAGGCAGAAGGAGATAGAAAATACAAAATACAGATACAAATGTGTTTGTGGTCATTTAGTTTTAACTTGCAACTGATTTTGATGTTGAAGATGGAGAATGTGAACATTTCTCCTCATTTTCTATGTTCTATTTCACACATCTTTATCACTGGACTCTGTTTTCTTTGTGCTATTTCAACAGTGTGATGTGGTTTGATTTGATTTTTGATTTAATTTGATTCCGTTTTCAGTTATGCTAATATTTTCACCATTAGTAGGATGAGGATTTTATAACTCGAGATTCAAGATGGACAAAACTGTCCTTGCAATGTACAGTTAATGTGTGCCTGACGATTATGATGATGGTGGTGACTGTGGACTGAGGATGTCACTTGAAACTTGAAGTCACGGTCCACTAATAATAACAACCACAACCACATCAATGCAGTTTTTGAAGAGGGTTGAGAAGGAGTGGACATTTGTAAGTGAGTTTTGTAATGGGTTAATTTCCTTCCCTTCTTCTGGCCCACTCTGTCTGCGTAATTGAGAGAATCTAGAATTCAGAGTGTAGAATCTAGAGTTTCTTCTTTCTTCATCTACAAATGAATGTGACCATCCGGTCTCCGGTCTTGTGCAATCAGTGCTCAAGTTAAGTGACTCAACACCACTTTACATGATTTTCTCCCTCTCTTTCTCTCTACTTCTGTGTCCATTAATAAAATTCCTCTCATAATGCACAATGTACACTAGAAGTTTTACATGCATTATATAATACACAATGCATATTATTTCAAATGTGGGTATGGAGTACAGAAATATCCAATTTCATACACACTCCCTGTACACTGTACAGAACTTTTACCCTCTCCCTGATTCTCCACTGCTCAAGGAAATTGTATCACATGGAACTTGATTGTATCAATTTTCCCTCTCTTAATTGATCCATGTGCATTATTTGCCATATAAGTCCACTCCAAATCCAATCTCAAATATTATAAAATAAATATCATCATCTTTTCATCTTGATTCTGGATCTATTGTATTCATCTTCAATCTTCAATGGTAACTTTACCTTTTTTGTCCATCATTTATTCTCCATACTCGATACAATCACAAATCACAATAACATTCATGATCAATGATCAATCTAGATCTTTTTCCTCGTGTGTAAATTAGACATGAAGTGTACATTAGTATATTATGAAAGAGTTTGAATTCCTGCCAACTGCCAACTCATCCTCTGATTTTAGCCGACTTATTCATGTCGTTTAAATGTATTTTAGCTTTTAGCCTGTTTTTTTTTATTTGACTTTTGACCTGAGTAGAGCCTGTGAGAAATATATTATATTTACTATTTACCTTTTAGCTTATTTTGGAAATTTCAAAGGCTTAATGGATTTTTTATGGTGAAAGCGATGGTGTCAGTTTTTGGTTTCAAATTGGAATAAAAACACTGTAAATTGTAATTAAATGTGCCATATTTCCTAATTCCTAATACAACTACCATGTATGTTTTACAATGTACGTTGTACATAGCACACGCAAAAGAGTCGGCTAATAGAGTAAGTTGAGACATTTCGGCTGTGGAAAGATTAATGTGAATGTGTGAGAGAGAGAGTTAATGCAACTTTCATTAGGATAAAAATAAAAATAGGATAATACATATCCGCAAGTGTACACTGCACACTCGACATTGTACATTATACATGTGTGTGTATAGTTTTTTCATGTGGCGGCAATCGGAGAGAAAAGAGTACACACAGACACACACAAACCAAAGTTAAAAAACATGTAAGAGAATTATTATCATGGATATTATGGAGGATGGAGAAGTTGAGAGGACGAAACGGAAGGAAGGAAGGATGTTATTACTTATGAGTTGTAGTGTAAAATGTAACTGTAACAAACAGGAGAGAGTAGCAAAGAGAAGGAGAGTTGAGTACATTATTATTAATATTATTTGGAGTATGAAGAGTGGAGTACGTAGAATATAGAATATACATGTACAAAGAAAGAGAGAAAGAGTCATGTGTTTGAGTGGCAGCCACGTGAGGGCCAAATGTTTATCTAATATGTATGAACATGACACAGAAAAAACAGAGAGACACAGAGATAAATACACGGAGATATGGACATGGATATGGCTCCACATTACATATTACATGTTACATGTTACACATGGGCATGAGAGGGGTAAAAAAAAGAGTTTGGAACAAGTGGAAGTCATCATGTGTGTGGATTGTGGATACATGTAATAATATACATTATTATCACATATGAATATCATCTCGATCCTCGATCCTTAATTCTCAATCCTCGATTATTACAATTTACATGCATGTGTGTGCAAGTGTACAGTGATATTGATGAAGAAGATGAGTCTATTGAGTCACAGAGATACATTTGCATTTTTCTCTACTCATATTTATTAGATATGTTGTGTTGTGTTGTGGTCAAGTAATATCAAGTATAGACTCCTGGAGGATGGAGGAGAGTGAATGAATGACTAAATGAATGAACGGGAGTGTATAAGTGAGAGACCCGCTTTGTTCACACCAACCAAAGCGTGAAGAGTGAAAGAGGAAATTTTTCGGAGACATCCGCTACACATGTACCTTCTACATTGTGCGCATTACACTGGCACTGGCAATTTGAAACTGTGTCTCTTTCTGTCTTTGTCCTTGTCTCTACTTTTGCTTCTCATTCTGCTTCTCATTTTCCTAACCACAAATCACTTTCTACTCCCTAATGACTTGCTCCAAATGAGAATTATACGATTATTCCATTAGCACCCCAACTAACCCTCTGATCCATCTACTCAACTCAGATCTCGGATCTCGAATTGGGGTCGAGATCGAAATGGAGATCGAAATGGAGATGGAGATCCGTCGGCCCAGTGCAAAATGCAAGAGTATAAATATAAATATTACCATATGTATCCACGTATTATAAATGTACATGTTCTCTTATGAGGGTCAATGAATGGATGAATGAAACTAGGTGTCTACTTCTGCACGATCAATTGGCACTCCAGATTCAAATACATAAATACACACATGTATGACCCAATGCCCAGCCCTCATAACTACAACTTAATACAAAATACATAATAGTTGGATTTGGGAAGGGAGGCTTTTAAAAAGTGATTGGGTCTATTTCCATGTGCATATGTATACTGTACGTTGTACATGTATCATGTAATGTGTATTGTGTGGTTTTTTATAAGCGCATTTAGCACATTCACTCTCTCATTCTTTTCCAGTCCCCTCTCACCCTAAAAAGAGTAACATACACTGTACACTTGAGTGTACAGTTTGTGGATTGTGGAGTGTGAGTTCTTTGCCTTCTTTTGTCTAATTGTGTAACATGTGGGGCTGCACATGCGGAAAACAATTGGCGGACAAAAACATGATCTATAACTCGGATATAAAATATAAACAAGGAAAAAAACTGAAACACAAACTCAAACTCAACTGTATACTATAGAGTGTACTGGGGAGGGAGGAGAAAGAGGACAAGTGCATGTATCAAAAAACGTATAAATAAATACAAGAACAATAGTGTCTTCTCTCCTTTTGTACTCTTCGAGTTGGAGTTGGAATTGGAATTGGAATCGGCCGCTTTTGCCAATATGTCCGAATAAACATAAATATAGAAATATAGAAAGACATGTAAAAATGATGACCATATTGCGAATATAAATATAAATATCCTTTTGGTCTCTTTTTCTGTTTCTGTTTTTTCTCGTCATCTGTTCAACTGTCCCATAAAGAACAAAAAATACAAAGTGAAAATTAAGACTTTATTCAGAGTACAGAGACAGTGGGTTAATAAACCGCATATGGTCAATGGTTGTGGTATCATCATCATATTCCTATTCGTATTCATGACTTGTGGCAAACAAGATACTTTTATTAGATTGTATTTAGTATTTAGTATTTGGTATTTACTTGATGCCACCCAGCCACTTGTACTCTATTTACAAAATATTTAATAAAATCCCAAATCCGCTTCATTTACTCGGATTATCCAGTATTCACACACCATCATACAAAATACAGAACAGACTTGATGTTTTTTTTCAGAGTTTTTTCCCAGAACTCCCAGAAGGCCGAAGGTTGGCTGACGCCGTGATCCTTGAGCCTTCAGCCACCAGTCATCTGGGAGTTCCAAGTTCCAGGGAAACTTTTGATTTGATTACGTATTCATTCTTTTCATCCTTTTCCATAAACAGTTATTCAGTGGATCCAACTGTGATTCAAGTCGGTGGTTTGAATTTTGAGTATCCAAATCTAATTTGTGGCAGGAGCCGTGAGAATGAAAAATGAAATGATATGATGGATACATTTTAATTAATTTTCTAGAACCAGAACCCCATCACATTTTGGATCTGGAGTTTGGAGTGTGACTCTCATTTTCACTGTTCATTTTCCACAAAATTTCCTCACGTCTCATGTATGTATTATTTATTATTTTGTACCGGTAATAACAGAGGGAATTTTTAATTGTTCAAGAATAATTATCCTGCATTATAAACTTTGATATAGCTTCTACCGTGTAGACTGTAGAGTGTAGAGTGTGGAAGGGCATTTATCATTTATTGTAACACAAGTGCTCTTATCACAAACTATATACTGTAAAGTGTTTTTTTGGGAATTAGCTGAAAAGTGAGACTAGAAAAAGAATAGCTTTGTTTTTACATTGTACATTGTACATCGTACACAGTGTATTATAAATATATTATGTATGAAATGAAAATATAATGAGTAATGACTGTATTTCATATACGTATGATTTATGATTATTTAATTTCACTAGCTCCAACATTACAGTAGTAGTATTAGTTCATTCTTCCGTCTTTCCTCACTCACAAGTCAGTGTCGTACTTACTAAAAGTTACAAGCCAAAAACTCAGTTCCAGTTTCACTAGTTTTATGCTCATCTGCTCTGAAAGATTTATCTCACCGGAAAGAGTTGATGACGAATGGAGAATGGAGGAGGAAGAGAGCGGAGCAAAAAAGGAAGTAGGAGTCCAAATGAAAATTTTATACTTTGTATCATCCATGCATATTGTATTTATGTGCATTGAGTTTGAGGATTGAGCACTGAACATTGAGGATCTTCACCACATTTTACATTTTCCATTTTACATACTTTGGTGTCTTCATCTACTTTATAAACAGTCATTGAAATCTACATTTGTAATTGTAATTCTACTTGTAGTTGTATTTGTACTGGAGTGTATCTACATAAATGCATAAATGTGGGATGTGTATTTTTAAAACTTGTATACTTTTCTAGATCCTAGATTCTACATTCTACATTCTAGATTCTAGTTATATTATTGCTTTTGCTACTAATTCCACATTCAACCCCCAAGTGAGCATAGCATAACACAAGAACACAACATAGAGGAAGAAAAAAATCCTATACGTTTTCTATTTTCTATATGAGTATCTGGTCCATAGTTCCATAATAAAAGCTACTGGAGGATGTAAAGATGCAATTTAAAATTCTAATAATGATAATAATAATGAGACAGCTCAGTTGAGTGTAGTTCAACTCATTCAGCTCACTTGAGCTCAGAACAGCACAGTTTAGCTCAGCTTAGATTAGCTATGTACACACCAACTATCATTATCAGCCAGAAATGACGACAGACGAGACAGAACATCAACAAGAAGACAACGAGAACAAGAAGGAGAAAATGAAAAAGAAAGGGAAAAGTACACATCCTCATCACCATCATCATCATCATCATGAACAACAAGAGCAGGAGCATCTGTATCTGTTTCTTTTTCTGTTGCTGTATCTGCATGATGTGAGATGTGAAATGCAGATGAGATGAGATACAGTGTAATTCAAAATGTGAGAATGGGAATGGATATCTCTCTTTATCTATCTATCTGCCTCTCTGTGTACTTAAGTATCTGTATCTGTAATGATAAAATTTAATTGGAATTTTAAAGACAGTCTCTTATTATTGTTATTATTATTATTATTATATCTCAAGTCTCACATCATACACAGGAGGATTTTTACATAACACAAGCCAAAACAGTCCAATTGTATGACAAATGTATTAAATTAAATCCAAAGTATGAGACAGAGATTCAGAATTGAGAATGAACTGAGAAAGTCAGAAATGAAGAAATGAAGGAAATTCATATCACAAAAATGTACACACAAGACTTCTACAGCTGAAATGTTTTAGTTCAGCTTTAATTTTGATCATCATAATACTTGCGTAAAATGTAAATAGTAAATACTGTGTACTGTGCAGCACTTTTTTTTTCTCCTTCCGGAAAATATATGAATAAAGTTTTGTGAAACAAGGTTGCATAATCCTCTTTGCTCTTCCTCTTTATGTAGTTGTCAACCAGTACACATTACACACTACACACATAGATGTAAGCTTTTGGTACTACACAAGTTCACAGTCATTGGAATCAGAACCCGAAATTACAATGAGCGGATTTGAATGTGAATTTGAATTTTGTACATACTGTGTAGCATTTATTATCTACATATTTCGTATGCAGAAGTTTGCCTTGTTAAAATGTAGAGGATTGTTGGCTTGTTTAAAGTCAAAGTTTTGGAGCATGTGCAAAGTACTGTACATTGTATTTGTAATTTACATGAAATGAACAAAAAAAACAATGGAGATTTTAAGCATTTCTTTCATGCAGAGTTGAGAATATGTAGTGCATAGTGATGCATTTAAAATCTAACTTCTAAATGAATGTGTGTTTGAGAGTGGAGAATGGAGAATGGAGGAGTGAGGCGCACTTTTATTCGACAGTCCGCGTGTGCGGCTTTTTAACTTTGTGACGTCATTATTTTATATGATGTGATTTTTAGTCAGTCAGAGTTAGAGTCAACGTCAGTGCCAGAGTCAGAGTCAGTTAGTCTACATGTACGTTATACATTATGCAATACTCATTACACATTGCAGCCTCTCTCTCTCTCTCTCTCTCTCTCTCTCTTTCTCTGTTTGTCAGTGTTTGTCTGTGTTTTTGTAAGTACGTGAAATTTTTATAGGGAGAAGAGACTCCTTCTTCTTCTTCTTCTTTTTCTTCTACCTCTTACTGTACACAGAGACAGGAGAATGGGAATTAGATAATACTTACTTGGCTAATCCTTATAATGTACATCATGGAGAGAGGATGTGTTGAGCGTTGAGTGTTGAGAGTTTAGATTGTACAGTGCACTGTGCAGTGTAATAGTAATAGTAAAAGTACTAGTTCTGGTGAGTTGAGGGTTGAGAGGAAATGCATGCATGTTCTTGTTATAAGTGCAACTTGGATGTAAATACATGGTGCTTAACTATGGTTGACGATGAATCTCATTCCCATTCACCATTCACATTTACATTCTCTACTCCCAAAAAATCCAAGTCCAAATCCAAAGCTCTAAACTCTAAACTCAGGTATATATGTAGAAGATAGAAGATGGATATATTTTATACGTACATTGTACTGCCTGCAAGTACAACAATGTACACATACAATGTATCTACAGTCCAGACCGGGCTAACTCATTCTTATTCTCATTCTCCCTCATTTTCCACCATAGTGGTTAGTTTGTTGGATCATGATGATAATAATAATAATAATAATGATGATGATGATAATGATGGTAGTGGTGGTGGTGGTGGTGGTGTGGTGTGGTGGAGGTAAAAGTGTAAGAGACAGAAATAAAACAAAAACAGCGAATGAAGACGAAGACGGATAAGAACAAGAAGAAGACGAAGAAGAGGAAGAAAAGAGGAAAAAAGGACGACAACCAAGCGACGCGAAAACTAGTTTCTTTCTAGTTTCTAGTTTTTTCAGCTCATTATCATTACCTCTTTCAAGTCCGTCTCTCGTAATCTTTGTGTCTTGTCTGGTGTTGCATTGCACTGTACACTGTACACTGTGCTTTTGCTTTCAAGTGCTCTGTTGTCTGTTGTATATCTATTATGTATCATATGATGGTGATGGTGACCCATGCCACAGCACATAACACACCACACATACTAAATACTAAATACTAATGGCGGTTGGTTGTTGGCTGTTGGTTTCACCATTTGCTCGTTGAATTTTTTAAAAAGAGTCAGAGAGTCAAAACTCAGAACCAGTCAAAGATCCGAATACAAATCTATGGTCAAAAAGCATGGATTGGATACATTGTAAAAGTATGAAATGGAAAATAATATAAAATACAGTACAGAAAGTACTTGAATCAAGACAAGAATCACCTCAAACTAGAACTATAATAATATCTGTATTAAAGAGGTAGAAGGAAAAATCCAAACTCTTTCAATTTCAAATTTCAAGAGTTTCTTTACCCTTCCCAACAACCAACAACAATATACAATATAGGAATAATAATATAATAATCTGCATCCACACCATAAACCTGGACTTGAACGGAAGAATGAACCAACAACCAACCAACGAACCTCCATTCACTATTTAATTCAAAGATTCCGAACATCTTCCTTTCCTTGTGGATCCCCACTTCATATACATGATACATAATACAATATAATGCACACATGCATGCAAATATTATTGTTATTATCATTATTCCTCACTCGTTACTCGTTACGTACAAACATCCGCGATCCGCGGCTCTATATAATTTTCTCTTGATTTTGATTTCAAAGTTTGATTTTGATTTTGCCGAAGCGTTTCAACGATTCACAAACAGATTCCCAACATCCCAACACAAAGAGAGGGAGAATATGAAATATGAATGAGGCTTCCATTCTCTCCTTCTGGTTGTGTATGGTGTATGGTGTGGGTAGGTAGCTGTTTGTGTATGATGTATGAAGCTTAAAATAGCAAAGTCGGAATCCTTTTAAACTTCCATAAACCATCAACAATAAGATATAGAAACTGTACTGCTTTTCTTTTCTGTCTAGTAGAACTACCTATATTTTTACCAACTCTGTATCAAGTATCAAGTCTCGAGTCTCAATAACCCCAAATTCCTCTGGACCTCTCCTCAATTAAAACTTGTACCAATTTTTTTTTAAATCCAAGCCGTGATCCTTGATAATTCACCGCTTATTCTTTTTCTTATCATCCTCATCTTTCATCTTCCTCAATCATCATTATTTCACTTGTTGTCTTGTGTCTTGTGCTGGGTTGTTTGTTTTTTTTATACTTTTAAGATTGTAAATTGTAAATCTATAAACCTCGATGCTGAATGCATCAATGTTCATATTTGTCTTGAGTATTGACTATTGACATTTCACACGTAAATGTGTAGGCCTTACTTTAATAATGCTATGAATTATGAAATATTGACGTAGTGTTGGAAAGAATGTAAAATCTGAATGGACATGGAAATCCTCATAATAATATTATTATTATCTCTAGATAAAATCAAAATAAGAAAACCTGCTCCAATTCAATGCAATTCAATCCAGTCCAATCTAATCCATTGTACAAAATACAAATTACAACAGTATAAAATATAAAACATAAATTATGTTTTGTTGTACATAGTTTGTAATTTGTATGAAATATAACAGAGCTAACAGCAGTGTAAAAAAGTAAAAAAGTAAAACATAAAGTACAGTACAAATTGTTCCACTCTACAATTTTCTCTTGGTAATTATTGTCTATTTGTTAGTTATCACACAGTTTATTTTCATTCTCCTCCTTCTCCTTTTCCTTGGGTTTCATCTACATGAAAATGTCTGACGTCCATAGTCCTTAGTCCATACATTTCCCACACTACAAAAAATGTATGCATGTCTATCAAATATCAAACCAATTTTTGGTTTATTACCTCATTTTATATCACTGTTGTGTGTGTTTTTTACATACATTTGTAAATATTCCAAACAATTGTATCGTACAAAGCAGAATGGAATTATTATTATTATTGCCATTACTATGATAATTTTTGAACGTCTCCTCGTTCCGCCGGTGCATTTGCATCACAGCACATAAAACATAAAATCCAACATCTCACATCTCAGTCCAAAAAATCATAATAATAAATGAAATGAAATAAAATATAAATCTACGTAATTGTCTTGAATTCTCTGAATAGGAATGAAAAAGGAACTCTTTCCGCTGAAAAAAAACCACTGAATAAAAAATATGAGGTGAGTTTTAAGTTTTGAGTTTTGAGTTTTACCATTTACAATCACAATGAATTGCACTGGCAACTGACATACAGCTTAAATACCTTATACCGTGTACTTTTGTATGGGGCATGATATATGGTGTGTGATCATAATGTGAGATTAATAGTTGTAAATAGTATAATAATGAAGGCAATAATAATAATATCATCATTATTATTAATAATGACAGCTCATTATTTTATACTCTGTACATTGTACATTCTCTCAAATCTCATTCATGAAAGAAAAAATTCATAACTTTTCACCATATTTTTTTTGTTCTTTTTTTACAAAATCTATCATATATTTTGTGTAATATTATTTCTAAACAGCATTTGCATTTGCATTTTTATTATCATTCTTATACTCAAAATTATTCTACAAAAAATAATAGTCTCGCGTGGCACATTCAAAATGCATTGTAAATAGGAAATGTCCATTGCAAAAAAATGTGAAGAGAGTGTTTACTGTTTACTCAAGCAACCTCATAATAAAACAGAACAAAAAATAACATTGTACCCATGATAATATGTAATATGTGATAATGGGCGTGAAACCAGGATAAAAATATATGTATTTTAAAATTTGTGTAGTGGAAAATAAGAGATACACAAAAAGGAAGAAAACGGGTGGTTTTCTTTATTCTTATTTTTGGATAATTTCTACTAATTTCTGTACATGGTCAAGAAAAAGTTTAAATCCTATGTAAAATGTACACTGGATTAATAAAATGAACAAGTGGAGAAGGATTTTATGAGTAAGATGTAATATGTCATTTGCTGTACATTTTATATACTATATTTCCTTGATTCTTGATGTTTGATGTTTGGTGGATGCTACACTTTACACTTGTCAAGCTCTGTCCTATCTTGTTAAAAATTGACAACATGTGTCGTAAATTAAATATTGAAGCGTAATTTTTCTCTTCTCTCCTCACTTATCGTTATTGTCAATGGTGTCTTTAGATGTGATTTTTCTCTTCCTTCATCCATCCATTGAAACATGGAAACATTGAAGCATCCATCCCCCTCGTTACTCGTTACTTTGTGTTTGTGTATAATATGTTATATTATGTGCTCTACGCTCTACGATCTACTCATGTTCTGTTACCATCTCCATCCTTTCTCAAGCTCTTTTTCTTTCTTTTTTTTGAAGAGTGGAGATTTGAGAATTGAGCTAAATTGTGTTGCTTCAAGTTTTGGAAATAAAGTAAAATAAATATATGAAGAAGGACAACAAGAACTTACATAGTATTACAAACACACATACGTATAGAAGATGAAAGGGAAAAGGACGGAGAGGGACAACATACAATAAAGTATATACATCTAGAATCTAGAATCCAGAATCCAGAATCCAAAGAGAGGGAAAAAAAGACAAGGTATATGTATAAAAGTAAATAAAGTGTTTTAAAAAGCGAGAGAGAGGGAGGTTGAAAACACAGTGTAAAAAGTTTGTACATGTAGTTTCCTAAATGTGTTTATAGTGTGTGTGTGTGTATCGTATATTTGCGTTTGTGTAGAGTGAGGGAAAAAGAAAACTCAAAGATATTGACTGAGTTGAGAGATAGATAGAAAGGGACAGATGTACATTCCACTGATATGTGTGTTTTCGTCCATTGAGCAATAGGATGCAATGCAATGCAATCCCATGTTCTGTTCTGTTCTGTTATGCTATGCTTTACTATATTATGCTTTGCACTACACAGAAAAGAGAAGACAGAGAAAGAAACACCCGGCCCATCATCCATGAACAACCACCACTCTCTTTGGTACATATTAAATGTGTTTCATACAGGTCTGTGTCTATCCATCCTCCGTCTCTTATTCTCTCTGGTCTCTTCTCTTTACTCCTTACTCTTTACTCTTTACTCTGTCTAGATACATACAAACTACAAATGGGTACAGAATACAGAGTACAGAAAGAGAGAGAGAGATTCAGCACCCGGCTTCAAACAACAAGTCAAAGAGCCAGCCATCCAACATTTATTTCTCCTCTTCGTCTCCTCTTCTCCTCTTCTCCATGCTTTCTGCTTCTCCTTCTCCTCCTGTCTTTTACTTTGTACTTTGTAGTGTGTAGTTGTTCTGTGTGTTCATATGGCAGGTGCTCACCGAAACTGAGACTTATAGTGCCCAAAAGTGTTTTCTTTTCCCTACTATTTCAACTTTTGCTCCTTTTCAATCTCATCTCCTCTCATGTACACACACACACAGTCACACATGTATACAAAATACAAACACATCCTCATTTATACTCAGCTCAAAGTATATCATAGTATTTTAAATCTACACATATTTATTATGTATAATGTATAGTCTTTACAGTTTGTTGTGGGGTGTATGAAAAAAAATTTGTATCATCATCTCCTCCTAAAATTTCCTTCCACTAGGACACTTTTCAACAGTTTCAACAGTTGTCAACTTAAGCAGGAAACGAAATTCATGTCTGTCTTTCTGTCTTTCCCTTTCTTTGCCTGGCTTTGGCTCTTTAAAGAGGATATGGGAAAGTGTAAGTATTTTGTGCAATGTGCAAACTACACCCGTCACATTGTCACTACTATTGCTATTGCAATTGCATGTGCTTGAGGCTTGAGATGAACTAAAACGACCTTGTCTATATTTATGTATTTCAAATCGGAGATACGCACTTTTTTAAACAAATGTGTGTATCTTTTTTTACGGAAAAGGATTTGACTAAAATTCTTCAATTGATAATTAAAAAAATGACGATGATTCTTAATACTTAATAGAGTTTTTTAAAGTTTTTATAGTTTTTTATGCAAATAGCAAATATATTTCTAATTTGTGTAATTAATCTGAGAAGAAAAAGAAAGATAATAATAATAATAATAAAAGGTGGTTACCCGTAAAGAATAGCGGCTCCTGCAATAGCCCCACCGGCCTGAGCTGTGAGGAAGAGGAGACATCGGAGTGGAGTGACTCTTTTGATGGCAGTGAGTGCAATGGTGAATGCGGGGTTGAGATGAGCTCGCGGGAAAACCCGGTAGGTGAGAGCTCCATAAGCCAGAGCGGTGGCAAAGGCGATGCTGAGGAAGGGCGGGAAATGGCCCGTCCACGGAATTGACACTCCACACACGAAAAAGACAAAGCATAAGGTGCCCAAACACTCGGAGACGACGGATCGCCACAGTTCGAGAGTACGTATCTCCGCCTGTGGACTGAGAAGAACTGGGAATGCACAGCCACTTCCACCACCACCAGCAAAACCAAGAGCACCTGAGTCCTCTCTGGCTGCCGTGTTCATTGACCAGGGGTCTTCATCGTCTTGGTTAAACAATGTTCTCCGTCCATTTCCATTACCATTCCCATTCTTGGACAGCACTGTCAAGATCTCTTCAACTTTTGTCTGAAGAGCCGTGAGGCGACTTTCAATAGACATTTTTCTCTCTTGTTTCTCCTTCTCAGCTGCTTTCCAAGTAAGAGTCAGTCTTATATAAGTACAAGTATATTATGTATTACTTGTCTACAGTGTGTAGTTACTCACTCACTCTTTTAGTCAGCCTCTCACTGGACTGGTCTGTGTAAAACGATTTAGTCAGGTTTTTTTTTGTTTGTTTTGTTTGTATTTCCTCCACGTAACATTTACATTACGAATCCTCTTCGTCCTTTTCTTTTTCGTTTTCTTCTTTAACTATTACTACTTCATATACATGATGATGATGATGATGATATTCTTCCACATATACGAATACGCATACGTAAGCGTTTGCTTTTTTTTTCTCCTCCTCCTTCAACTTGTTTTATTCTCTCAAATTTTTTTTTTTCAAACGAGTGAACGAGTGAGTGAGTTTGAGAGAATCTTAAATTTTTTTTTTATTCCTTTTCGTTTTCCTTCTCCTCCCGATTATTGAGGATGGAGGATGGAGTATGGAGTAAAATATTCAATGAATATCAAACAGTTTCAATTTTTTCACATGTGTATAGTGTATAGATATGGACGTGAGGGAAGGACAGTTTGATGCTTGATGCTTGATAGTTGATAGTTGATAGTAAATAGTCAATAGTAAACAGTCAAATAGTTGATATTGATATTGATAGTTGATGTTGGAAGTTGGTTGTTGGTTGTTGGATGAATGTTTGGAAGAGGAGTTGATGGAGAGGACTTGTAAATAAAATTGAGTATTCTAATCACTTGTAGCTTGAGTTGATGTCGACCTACTACGGAGCCGATGCTCTTTATTATCTTGTAAAACCAAATGGTAGAATGTGTAATAATATACGTGCCAAGTTATTATATAATATTATGATTATGATAATACACACACATGTAGTTAAATTACAAATACAAATATAAATATATAATGTATAGATGTAGATGTAGAGAGAGACTGATGGACGGACAGACAAATATATAGACAGATAGATAAATAAATAAATAAACTAGAATCTAAACTCTAGACTCTAGACTTTATATGTTAGATGTTAGACGTTAGACTTTAGACACTCACTCACATACACACGAACAACACACAAAGTCCACACTTGGAATATAATAAAAAAATATTGTAGTTCCAAAATTTTAAATGTAATTTTAAATGTAATTTCAACTTTCAAAATATGGATTTCAGATTTCAATAGAGCCAAATTAATCTTGAATCGTCTCTTTCTCTCAACTCTCAATCTTTCTTTCACACACACTCTCACACACTCACATAAGGCACAGTCACAGTCACATTCAGAGGACCGAGACGCACACGTCTGTCCAAGTCGAGAGAAAAACTATCTCTGGAACATTTGCTCTATTCCAAGGCAGCAATGTTTTTCTCACCCGCACATCCACATTCACCCCATCCACAGCAACATTGGACTCGAAGCAAACAAGCAAGTAAAGGAGATAGGAGATGGTACAGTCAGTAGTGAGTAGTGAGTAGTGTGGAGGCAAGTAGCAAGTAGGTAGGGAAGCAGAGCAAACTAAACCATCATGTTGTTATATATACATAATATCCTTGGTTTCTCCATGTGTTTAGATCCAACTCACTTATTATCCATGCCGTCTCTCTCTCTCTCTTTCCCTCTTTATTCTTTACATTTGGAACGGTACATGGGGAATACATATGAGTGTATGAATAAGTACCATAATACTGTTGCTTCTGTTGCTCCACAAATTTGAACTGTGAGCAACCTCCTTACGCTTAACACTACCACATCCTTATAGTTATAGATATGGATATAGCTGCTTCAAGTCCTCCTCCCTCAACCCTCCGCCTTTTCCTTCCTCTCTTCCTTTCTTCTTTCTTTCTTTCTTTCTCGACCCTGCACTCCCTGATGCCTTGGTTTTATTTATTGATAATAAATGTACATAATATAGAGTACAAACACTGAGGCAGAGTGAGAACGAGAGAGAGAGACAACCAAAGAGCTTCTTCTTCTTTACTGTAAAAATCAGTGAAATTTAACCAACAACAAGTGAGAGTGGTAGCCTGCTGTATTTTCTATGTAGGATAATATAGGTATATAATATATAATATTTTGTATTTTGTCCATGGTCATATTTACTTGCTATACATTATATATTATACATGCTGTACATGCAAGTATGATATTTATACTTTACTCTTACAAGTTGGACAAGTTTTTTCCATCCTTTCCATCCTTTTTCACATCTTGACACACATGATATATCTACGTTAGACGTAGAGTATAATGTATAAACTATCATGTATGCAATATATAATAGACACTGTGCGAAGGGTTCATACTCAATGCTCAATGTTCAGAGTCTAAGACTCCATGTGCTTGTTGCTTTGGTATGGTTTGCTCTGGATGGGTCATGGGTCATTTTTTCCTCGGCTCACATGTGATGTGAGCAAAACATCTGCCGTACCATACGATGCATCCATCCACTTTCTTCATCTTGTCTTGTTCCTCTCCATCTTCCTTCTCTGTCTTTGCCTTCCTCTTCTTCATTTTTTTAACAGGACAAAGTACATACTGTTATATTTTATCCTATATTATACTCTCTTCTGTCTATTTTCCTGTCTTCTATCCTGAATCCTGAAGTAGTTTTTTTCCATTTTCATATTTTCCATATTTCGTACAGCCTGTTCCATCATGTAGTTTGTAGTTTTAATTTCTGCGTTCTAGGTATGTATAGATGTACAAAATACAGAATACAAAACGAAGGCAGAGGAGAGTAAACTAAATAGTAAATAATAATAGTAAATAAAAAATAGTCTTCTACTATCTTCTACCCTCCAACTTCCAACTCCAAGTCCAACTCTATCAGTATCATTTAAGATTTACACATTTGCTTAACATATTCTTTTCTTTTTCATCTTATATGGCTACTTATTACATTCTTTAATCTCAACTCCTCAACATCAACATTAGTTTTTGGATTTTTTTTCCTCATTTTTTCCCAAAGCACCAGGCCCCATAATTTGAAAACATTTTACTTTTTAGTTTCAACTTAAAATGTTAAAATGGCCCTTAATCTCCTAATAACTGCCTCCTTTTTGTATTCATGTAATCATAAAATGAGACTGTAAATTTTTAATGCTTATTGTACAGTTTACAGTTACTAGTCATCATTTTGACGTTGACAGCTCACGCTGTATATTTATCATAATGTTTTTATTTATTTCTACGTTTGCTTTCTGATGCAAAAAAAATCTCCATCTTTTCTTCCCTGTTTTATGCATGTATTTTGTTCAAGCTCAATGTTCAGTATTTAATAATAATAGTAATAATAATAATATAAAAACTCCTTTTAGTTCCATTGCCAATTGTCAATAATGAATATCGAATATTGAACATTGAACATTGAATACTGAATACCGTTTAATAAAAACGATTAAAGAAACTTTATACTTGGGACTTTGAAGAAACATGCTTCATTCTCCATTCAAATTGTAAATTATAGATTATAGATGAGAGAACAAAACGAATGGAGAGGGCCGTGTTAATCTCCCATTTAATTTTTTTGTCTGTTATTTTTACTAAGACAAACTAAATTGCTTTTCAATCATCTTTGTGGAGGGCTATGTTATGTCTTGTGTCTTGTGTCTTTTGCAAGTATCAAGTGTTATTATGTATATGATGGATAGATGATGAATTCCAAATGATAAATGATAAATTATTAACTATCTCGCAGTTCCATAATATCGTAGATATACTATATGTAGATACATTTGTACATGCATCTTTTATCATTGAAATTTCATTTTTAAACTGTATGTTATAAGAAGTAAGCGGATAGATTAGAAATGTAATATGTAAAATAAGTGTATGAGCAGTATAAAGTATAATGTATGAAATTGCCCCACTCATTCACTCATTCATTTTCATTCATTTATGTGATTGGAGACTTGATTTAAATAAAAGATGATTCACTGGGTGTGGAATTTAATTATGAAGACCCTTTTGTCAATATAATTACTCTGGCTCAAAGTCTTTAGACTCTAGACTCTACACTTTAGATTCTAGATTCTTTCATAGCTGTAAAATCTTTGTCGGTGTTCTTTCCCGTGTTCAAACTACATTACAGATACATCATACATTATACAGCTTACTCATTCGGGAGTGTATTAAGTATTAAGTATTACAGATGACATGATGTCATGGTGCCGTGAATTGTGAGCTGTGAGTTTTGAGACCGGTCTTTAAATTTCCACCTTAGTCTTATTGTGCCATTGCAAGAGGATTGAAGAGTACTTGAACAGCAAGTAAGTACTCAAGTATTCATAATATATTATATTACAAAAATATGATGAATGATGAATGATGAATGATGAATGAACCTCGTAGAAAGGAAAATGGCAGAAATAACTTGAGCTTTCTCTCATCCTGAGTTTCTCTAATGGCAATTTAGTGGTTTTGTTTCTAGGGATTATTTATAAATTTATCAAACCGAGTTGTTTTCTTCAACTCCAAGCTACAAGAGAAATGATAACTGTTGTAGAAAATAGAAAACATTTCCCATCTTCTTATTTTCAATGAGTATGAATGTTTTGGCCTCAATATTCTACGCATTTACTATTTATTCATGTATAATATATGTACGTGATGGAGAAGGTAGAAATTTCCAAATGTAGCATTCGATCAATTTTATGAACGAGTTTTCTCAATTCTAAATTCCGAATTCCGAATTCCGAATTTGGAATGAAATGGATAATGTACGCTGGATACTTTTGCCTGTCCGATATTAGAAATTGGACATTATTATTAGATATTTGAAACATTTGCATGCTTATTTGGGGTAATGCTACTCCTGTGCAAATAAAATTGAGAAAAGTACCTACACGCATTCGTAATTCTTAACTCGTAACTCGTAACCATGCTAAATTTGAATTTGTGTATACATGTCTTGTGTCTTGTGTTTTGTGTTTATATGCATGAAGACTGCAATAAAATAAAATTTGGTTGCCGGTTGCCGTGTTATTCCAGAAAGGGAAATTGGGCTTTTCTTCCCGTGTGGAACATGTATAACGGCGTAAGTAGTAAGTAGGGAAACATGATGGAAGTCGGAATAAAAAATACAAGGAAATAATAGGAGAACGATCCTCTATTTATTGCAATTTATTTGCATTTATCCTTGTTCAATTGCTCCAAAAAGGCCAATCCAAGAATCTAGAATCTAGAATCCAAATAAAAGTAAGAGTAAAAAGAATAAGACTTTTCAACTTTCAACTTGAATTACAGGAACATGTTACAATTTTTGTTTCTTGTTTATCTGCAAAGATATTCACTATTCAGTAACGTCAGTATTCAGTATGTATTATGTATACATTATGCATTTGAACGTGGACGTGGATGTGGATGTGGATTGATCGAGCAAAAACAAGAGAGAGAAAGACAGTGAAATGTATTCGTAATAAATGGGAATAAATAGGATGGATCTATGAAAAAATGAAGATCTACTGTTGTCAGTTGTTGGTTGTTGGTAGTACGTTGTGGCTCTGAGGCATGGATATACAATCTGCAATCTACATACATGCAGATGCGGATCATGATCATATGCAGATGTATTAGATATTAGATAATATTACCTATTAGATACAAGATACTGAATAGGTACTGAATACTGGATGTTGATGGACTGACGACTTTTGACTGTGTAACATTATTACAGAAAAGTATGTTTAATAATATGGATATGGATATGCACATTACACATGATACATTCTAATGTAATGTTTACGAGGCTTGAGAGGAGAAAAGAGTAAAGAGGATAGAACTTGCAGAGATCTGAAAAGAGAGAGAGAGTTGTGTGGCTCATTTATCGTTCAATGTTGGATTTGCATTCATGGGTAATTTGCAGAGAATAAAAACATGATTTGAATGCTAAGAGTTTTTTTTTTCTTTTCCAGTTTTTTTCTCTGTTCCTCATCTCTTCTTCATTTTCTTCTTCTTCTTTCTTCTCTCTCTCTCTCTGTCTCTCTCTCTCTCTCTTGCAGTATTTCTGAAGCACCCGATTGAGAAGGTCATACGAGGATACATTATCATGTATAATATGTTACATGCACATTGTACAATGAACAGAGAAGATGAAAGAAGAAGACAGAGAGAAAGAGAATTTTTACTAGGCGCTGTCTTGAGTCTTGAGTCTTGAGTTTAGTGTCTTGAGACTAGTGTCTAGAGAAGAGTAAAGTAGAAAGCGGCGTGTAAATGTGGATGTGAATGTTAAAGGGAGAAATGCGAATACAAATGCGAATGAGAGACTGAGACTGAGAATACATTATGATTTTGAATGCTTGTATATTGTATACTCTATACACTATATTGTATACTAATGTTGTATACTAATATTATGCATGGTGATGTAGCTATTTGAACCGTCCAATCCAAACTCCAAACTCCAAGCTCCAAACAACCAGCTAACCAGTCACTCAGTCTGTGATGAAGAATGAAGAAGAAGAACAAGAAGTTGGGCCTGGTTTGCTTTTGTCCCTGTGTATGAGTAGAATAACAATGATTCCATCTCTCTCCAAAATCCAAAAGATCATTCATGTCTTCCGAACTCCCAGCAGATCAACACACACATTTCTACTTTGTACACTTTACACACTACACACTACACACTAAACAAGGTAACATGTTTGTATATCTGAATAACAACAAGAACCAAAACCAAAAAACCAACCAGCAGATTTTTTTTAAATCTGCTGGTGGAATCTTGAATGTAGAATCTAGGATCTTTAACTTTCCAGTTCAAGAGTATCCAATGTCCATTGTCCATTATCCATGCAGTTTGTCTCATATCTTGCAGATACAAGTTTGTTATTTGTACAGAAAGAAAAGGTGAAAAATACATACAGCTGAAAATTTAGTAGGTGTTCTGTTTTCTGCTTTGCCAATCCAATCCCATTATTGACAAGTATTTGAAGAAACTTCATTTTACATTACAAATAGAAAATAGAACCATGGTGTATTCTAGTATTCTGAAAATTTACCATGAAAATGAAATTTAGTAGTGTGGTTCATTGTTCATTGTGCAAAGGAATTATTCTTGTTTTTACCTCAATTTCGGCAAAAATGGAAAATGAATGAAAAAATCACGACGTGACACAACTACAAGTTACAAGTACAAGTACATAAAATTCAGCAAGATACAAGAAATGATACTGATGTGATGAGAGATGAAAGAAAAAGTCTTCATCTTTATTCTATATTCTATATCTTGTTCATTCACTCTTTTCCCTGTGAGTTTGGAGTACAATTGGAAATTGGTTGTATCTTTGTGTAGTTTTGAGTTTTGAGTTTTGAGTTTAAAGTTTAAATATGCCCTGGAGCAGAAACTGGATTTCTGGAGGTGAAAGGTCAACTCACTACTCAACTACTACGTATGTAGATGTATATGTATGTTATAGGCTCTACTACATCTACTACGAACTACCAGCTACCAGTTGCCAGTTACCAGTGCTTCGGTATTTCACAAATTAACTTCCATTTGACTTCCTACCCCGTCAAACCACAAAATGATGCATATCTAATGTCTACACTCTCCACATTTCAATGTGCATGGTATTTTATTCATTCATTCAGTTTTTTCTTCGTCTCACTCTCACTCTGGCTCGGATAATGGACGGTGTGGAATTGGTATGGGAATTTGAAAGTGCACACTGAATACAAAAACACATTCCAAATCCAATTTGCACTCTGCACAGTGTACAGTGTACACGATATTCAGATTGGATCATCCAAATCCGAGTTGTTGTTGTTGATGCTCTAATGGCTAATCAATGCTAATAGATTTCCCCTAATAATCCTCATCACTTCCACAAATGCATGTTGTATATTGTACATTGTACATGCATTCTCACGTCTTACATCTTACTCATTATTCATTATGGTGTACGATATTCAAAATACTTGGAAGTATTTTAACAATTATTATTATGCTCTCAATGGATAGTTTAAAGGTCTGAGTTCTGGAAGATGAGTAATTGTAATTTTGTGGGAAATGGAAAATTATCAAGATGAGTAAAAGTAAAATAAAGAGTAAAACAAAGAGTAGGAAAGAGGAAATTTTCGTTTTCGTGTTTGAGATGTTATCTTTTGATTTGATAATTTTGACAAGCTAATGAACGGTAATCCAGTGATGATCCAATGATTCGAGATTCAACATTCGACGATTATGCAAATTTTATAAAAACGACTCTGCAATTTCCTCAATTCATCAAAGTAAATAAATACTTAAAAGAAAAAAGAAGAAGAAGGTGAAGTAAAGGAAATGAGGAAGAAAACTTCCAACTTTACAATTTCCCGCAGCTCATTTACTTTTGTTACTAGTAAATTGAATATTTTATGTATAAGTTATACAGAGAGATGGATTATCATATAAAATGTAAAATAATCAACACAATATCCAAAAAGTAGATAAAAAATGATGGAAAAGTGTGTAAAAGCAAAATGCATGTATGAATGTATTGAATTGATTTTCAAGTAAAAGAAACATGAGACATGATACTTGATTCTAGATATATTCCAAATCACAACAAAGCAAAAAGAGTTGTTTCAGGATCTGATTGTTGTGGAGCTAGTGCCACCTGGAGGGCGAGCTTAAAACAAATACGAAGAAAGCGTTTGTTAGGTTTGGTAGACAAAGAAAGTGGAAGAGGCTGTGTATTTTACTTTTGTCGGAAAATAATCAAGCTCTTAACTTAGTTGTTTAAATAATGATCTAAAGTATAGTAATTAAAATACAACTGTACCTTTTAACTCATATGAAGGGGCTAAATATTATAAATTGGAATGGATTAGTAAAAGTAACATGAAATGGGGTAAGCTGTAAAGGCAGATCAAGAACCAAAAAACTCGATTTCACCCCTGTAGATGGCGACCAGAATGTTGACTGTCTTTTCATTTTCATCCCTCTCGTTCAAAACGTTAAGTATTTGTAGTTTGTAGTTTCAGTACTAGACTAAGAAGACGAGCCATTCAAGGGGTTTTTATTTCCCATTTCTGAAAGTCCAAGGATGGCAAATAAAAATCCAATTTTTAGTCCCAGACACGACGCAAGAGGCATTGGTGTCC